>JASSUY010020590.1:6946-21856 GCA_032466535.1 Forpus xanthops
AGCTAAAAATCCAAAACACAGTACTACACCAGCTACTGCTTAAAGAAAAATGACTGCTGCTGCTGAACCCATGACACAGGCATTCTGTTCAAGTTAAGATTATTTTTTTCTAAATTATAATCAAATGTATTATAAATGCAATCAGCTACTGCAGTACACATCATATCTAGCAGTCTTTCTTGCATATTTATTTTTTAATCTTGAAACCTCAGTCATAGATTAAGACCTAGTGGCTCACTTACATACTCTGCAAATTGAGAAAAAATTATTTTGGCCCACTAAAAATTTGTAAGTTTATTCTCTTTTCGCTGGATATATCATACTATCAGAATGGAAGTTTTAGGTAGTAATGATCACCATTTAGGGTGTTAGAATAAGCGATTGATTTCAGAAGTTCGTACAAAATAGCATGCTTATCTATGTTTGTGTAAATCTTGCTTTAAAATTTGTGGAAATCTTACGTGAACAAATTCTGTCAGAAGTTTTCCAGCATTTCTGATTATAATTTAAGCACTGATGCAATAGAGCATTTTGTTTGTTTTGTTAAGTGTTCCTGCACTTCTGAATATGGTCAGTATTGAAAATACAACACGGATAAATAAACCTCTGTCACTTTTATTGTCTGAAATGGCAGGTGCATTCCTCCTTACATGTTTTATGTCTTGTTCTGTTTTTCCATAAGCATATGATTTATAGGATTCGTTTATTCTGAAATTGATGCTTGCTCAATCATGATCCAGTTATCTAAATTCATAAAAATACCAGAGAAGCCTGGATAATATGCAGAAAGTGAGAGTAAGCAAGATGTACTTCTCAGTGCTTGCAGGAATCATTTCTGGGATTTGCTGTTTTTCTGACTGTTTTAGCTGGGCTTCCTTTGTTCCCTAGCTGTGTGTGATGGTTCTGTCTTTCCACATCCAAGTTCCCTTCCACCCAGTAACTTTTGAACACACTGCCCACTAATAGCCATGGTGTTCTCAGAGCCGGGGTGTTCACGTGGGCTTTGTGGTTTTGGGGCACCGTCACTAAGTCATTGTAACTCCAACCACAGCTGTTCTGAAAGACAACAGCAAGGCAGTTTGGCAAGCACACGCTTAGCTCTGAGCGCACTGCACGCGTGGCCCAGTGACACAGTTAGGCTGGCATAAGATAACAGAAGAGCTGGATGATAATCCAAGTGCAGTGGATTTACAGGGTTTAGCTTCTTTAGTTCCCCAGTTTGTAGAACATCTTGTGGTCTTTGCTTCACATGTCTTCCTATTTCCATAATTCAGATTGTACTTTTTCATAACAATTATAGTTATGAATGTTTTATTTCAAAACAGAGTTTTGTTGTGGTTTTTTTCATTTTTTTTTTCTATTATGTATATTATGTATATTATTTTAAGATATGGAGACCAGAGCTGTAATTAAGCTTGTATTAACAAAATATTAATATTAGTAAAGAAATAGTAGGAACAAGGCCCTCCACCAGGTAGTGATATAGGAAAGCTAGAAAGCAAAAGGAGAAGCTTACTGGAACTCACCTGAAGCCCAGGATGAGCACAGGATTTCAAATTCTCTTTGCTTTCTTTGCCTGTTTTGTAATGCCTTCTAAGGAAGTTTTATTGTGGAAGAATGCTTCTCTGCTGTGATTCTAACTTGTCCTTCACCTCCAAACAAAAGTTCAAGAAACCAATGTTCGTATAGTGAATTACATTTGGAAAAATATAGTGGTGAAAAAAAATAATTAAAATGGAGAAGATGAATTGTTTTCTAAACAGAATCAAATTATTAAAGCAAAGACATTGTGGGCAATGGGAACTTCACAAAAATTTTTACTCAGCCTCAAAGGAAATGGAATAAACAGGATTTGGTTCAAAGTGCTAAATTACTTTTTTATTTGTTGCCCCTAATGTTCCAAGCAATGTTATCAATAATTAAAACTTCACCTAACATTGCATTTTTTTCTCAGTGCTTCACTCTATATTTCACTAGGAGTGAAATGCACAGAGCAAGTAGGCAGTGTTTCATGTTCAGCAGCCGAGTTCTAGTGAATTCTGACCTCTGAACTGTACTCTAGAAGCCAGTTTACCCATCAAGCTCCTAGTACACTGCTGGAAAAAATGTCACACTGTAAAATTAACAGGTGCTCTGAGAGTGTCAAGTCTTTGTAGCTGTGTCACTGCAATGTTTAGGAAACAGAAAAATATAAAATGCTACAACAATTTGTTAAATATCAAGTCTTGTTCAGATCTTGGAATCATAGAAGTGTCTATCTGCAGTATAGAAAGGGCAGCACACATTGGGCAAACTGTGAGCTGTTACAAACTATGAATTAGTTCAGATCTGGTTTTCAAACATGTATGAATACTTCTGCTCAGTGTCTCTGTTTTAACTTCAGAGTTGTTCCTTAACAGCTGAAATAACCAAAGAGCCACTGTTGCTAATCTTGTTGATGTCCTGTGGCATAGTGCTAGCAGGTTGCAGCTGTGATTTTGGATTAACTATGTTGTGGAGGGACAAAATTATTTCATCGTCATGACACACATGTGCCAATAAGACTGGCCTGTGTGAGTGGGCAGTAGGAGGCTTGGTGCAAGATAGATTTGTGACTGTCTGTAAACTCACTGACTTCTGGGGCAATACAGGCATAAGGTCTGTAATTTGCAAGGGTGTGAAATATCTAGGGGAGGAGTAGCACAGGACTTATGTCCTGTTTCACTTTTTTCTTTCCCTGTCACTGATAACAGGCAAAGGAACTTGCAATTTGGATACTACTAATATAAAAGCAGAAGGCTAATGCTACATAAGAACTGAGGCAGCAATGGTACGATTAGCATTTGGAGAGTGAAGTCATCATTAAAAGGGCAGAGATGCATGCAGATTTTAGAGGGTGACCTCAAGTATCATCTGACTTTTGAAATTCTTTCAGAAAGTCAGAAGCTGATTATACAAGTAAGGGATACCACACCTACAGAGCACCCTGCCAATTCTGTAGACTTTCTGTAGAGATACTAGTTTCATATTAGTTATGACAGTGACCTTCCTTCACATGATTTCTTTCATTCTAAGATCTGGGTTAAATATGTCTTTGTGAGCTACTATTTGAGGTCTTTGCATAACATATATCCAGGTTGCAAACCTTTGCTGTCTTGGTCTACAAACCTCCTACTGATACCAATAGTTCGTAGTTCTGGGTCAGACTTCAGCTCATTATAGACGCATGAATGACATAGATAAAAGCAGTTTTGCACATTGCATATAGTAATGAGACATCTGTCTTGTTACCTAAGACTACAGTTTACTAGGCAAACAAATAAGGTATTCACCAGATTGACATATATGTCCCATGAGAATTGAATGAGATTAAATAGTGAAGAGATCCCATCCCTGCCTGTGTATGAAGACCTTTTCGTCCTTCCCTCTTTTGTTTCTTTATTTAATTGATTTCTCCTCTGAAGTGAGATCTGAATATCTAAAACAATGGCCAGACAGATACTATATTTTGCTGCCCTCTCAAATTCAGAAACTAAACTATACAGATAATAAACTGACAAGCCCAAGGTAATTGTACTTGTGAAAAATCTAGCTGGCTATTGTAAAAACAACCACTTAAATTTGATTAAGCAGATAAATGAAGGAGCATTAAATGACGTTTTGTGTGTTTCAGTTGCCTGTAAAGAAAACATCTTCTTACAATTCAAGTAAGAAATTCTTACATGAATTCCTTGATCAGGTTTCACTTGCTTTATCCTTTCCATCTCTTTTATTTCTTTTCCTTCCTTCTCCGTGCTTAAAGTACACCACTAAGTTTGCTGCTTTTCTTTGTTCCCCTTCTCTCTTGATTATTCCATCTCCACCGTTCATATTGCCTTTTACTTTGTTTTCTTTGCTCATTTCCCCCCTCAGAGATTCTCATTCTTTGGAATGTTTATTCCACATGATGAACAAGAAATTAAGTGAAACAGGATCACTGAAGTCAGAGTGTAATTGCACTGCAGAAATTGGGCAGGTTGTAAAATCAATTATCTTTTTCTTTTCTTTCCTTCTGATTCCTTTCCTATTTCCTTTCCCTTCTTCCTGTTGCATTCTATGCTTTTGCTTCTTTCTGATCCCCATCATTACCATAGTAGTATCTCTGCAATTACAAGGAGAACTAGGCAGCATAAGCAGGCTACTTTGCTGGACAGAGGTAAAGGAGGAGATAAAATCTTTGCTATAAATACCTTCCAAGTGGCTTCAAAACTTTAGATTTGAATGGCTTCGCTTTTGGTACAAGGCAGTATACCTTGACAGTTCTGACAGCCCTCATGAACATAGAAAGTCAGCCAGCCTATCTGCTACATTCTGGTTTTTATTATTTGCCATCCATAAACCTTCTGTTATTTGAAATGAAAGTTTGACTGTGGTATCTTAAACCCGTTAAAACAGAGCTATCAGAGAATACCATAGCAACCTTCTGGTATCTGAAGGGAGACTATAGGGATGCTGGGGAGGGACTCTTCACTAGGGACTGTAGTGATAGGACAAGGGGTAATGGGTTCAAACTTAAACAGGGAAAGTTTAGACTGCATATAAGGAAGAAGTTCTTTACTCTGAGGGTGGTGAAGCAAAGGAATGGGTTGCCCATGAAAGTTGTGAATGCTCCATCGTTGACAGTGCTCAAAGCCAGGTTGGACATAGCCTTGGGTGGTATGGTTTAGTGTGAGGTGTCCCTGCCCATGTTAGGGGAGTTGGAACTAGATGATCTTAAGGTCCTTTCCAGCCCTAACTATTCTATGATTGTATTAATAGCATATCAAATGTGAAACTAACAGTGATTCCCCCCTCTCTTTCTTGTGCTGTCATTTTCTAGTGGAGAAAGTGGTTCTGGGAAGACTGAAGCCTGCAAACAGATAGTGAAGCACCTCATTTGCAGAGTTAGCTCCAGCAGAAATACCTTTGATGCAAAGATAAAACATGTAAGTAGCATTCTAATCACTAAATAGAACAAGGCAAAAATGTGGCCTCTCGCATAGTTAAAGGCATTTCAACTGTAAGGAAATAGACATCTGGGTTTGCTTTCACTGTTGAAGTCAAAGGAGGTTTCTTTCTTGAATTGACCTCACTGGGAAGAGAATCAAGCTCACACTGATGTGACAGGAGGAGTTTGAAAATTCGAGGAGGCCAGTTTTCTTTCTAAATAATTTGGTGACTTTGGAAAGCAGTGCTTCAGTGAATAAGAAACATTTGTGTGGTAAGGTACTGTCTCCTAAATGTGTACTAATTGTCTTCAGTAAGTAAATAAATTTATCTATATGGCTGTGATGATGCTTCTATGGATAGTGTAAGAACTGTGCAAGCATCTGAAGTAATAGTATGTAAGACAGAAAACAGAAAATTTGAGGAAAACTGCAAGGTCTGAACAGTTATATAGCCCAGTATTTGCATACTAAATATATGTATGAAATAGGCAAGAGTTCTGAATATTTGCTTAGTCATATTTGACTCTAGCAGCAGAACCAAATTCTGCCCCATGTGTGTATCATGAAATCCTGACAACCTGTTTTACATATCAGATAGATGTGTCTCCTTGCTAGTACACTGTAAAGTTTCTTTTGACTAAACACTGCAACTTGTGTTTCATTGTTATAATTGTAAAGGTTCATACTGGCATTTTAAATTATGCTGAACCTTCAATTGCTGATTCAAGTTCTTTTAAAAAATTGCCTTTCCTGAAGAAACTTCTTGTCTGAGATCCCACCTCAGAGACAGTTTTAGCACAGTCTGCATTGCCGTAGCTCAGTTCTGGGTTTCATGTTTAAAAAGAAAGATGTTTAGACTCTTTCACCTACTCTGATGACTTTTCTCTAGAAAAGCACTTACAGACAACCCAAGATACTTTAATTTTAGCTTTCATCAGCCACATGCATGATATTCAGCAGAACTCTAGAAATCATTCAGGATGTTGCTTTTTTTTTTTAATAGCATCACATGCATCATTCAAAACACACTGCCTTCATACTGAATTATGTATGATTCTGTCCATAAAGATGATAGAACAGTGTCAGAAGTACAGCTGACACTGGCAACCTACAAATCAGGATTATTGGGATGTGAGAAAGACACACTGGTTCATATTTTATACATTCCAGATGATAAGGTAATAAAAGTCCTATGAATTTTGGGTGGCTTCTAGAAAACAGTGTTGCATTTCTGTTTTTTGAATATATTGGAAAAGCCTGATGACACTGAAAAAAACATGGTTGAATAAGCTGTAGCTTTATTTTACTTCATGTCGTCATACAATTGCTATGTTAAAGTGTTTTTGCATGGTGTATCTGATTCATTGATGAGCTAAACTGACACATTTAATCTAGGTTTCATGTGACAATGTTAAGAAAATCCTTGTTATTTTTTCACTTTTTTTGATTTTAATTTTAAAGCCTAGTGTTGTAATAATACAGGGACAATGCACTTTATTTTAAACCCAGAAGCAAGTTCTACAAGAGATATCTGTTTCTGCTACGTATGTTTTCATTTACCACCTACACAGTTTTGAACTGATCAGGCCATAGATGTTATTCAAAGTAGAACTGCAAAATTCAGGTCAGATCCTCCAAGTCTTTTTCTTTCCTGAAGTTCAGATTAAGTAATCAGTAAAACTAAGGAAATAAGTAACTTTGTGAATAAGCAACTGAAAACTCTGTGCTTTGGATATTGATATGGCAGCAGTGGGAATCAGGAGGTATGGCAAGTAGTGTTGTTTCTGCTGCATCTTGTCCTGGGCAGAGGAAAATTCCCAGGGACAGCCATCATGATCCAGTGCAAATGAAACAAGTTGTTGTCCTCCATTAAGAAGAGGTATCAGTGTGGGATAATAGAGAAAATTAGGCCTAATTGAGAAGATTGGTTAACTTTGTAGACTAATCTACATCTATGCAGTAAACAGAACACTCCTAATATGCAGTTGTTAGCCTGCTCTCTGACACAGTTTAAGTCCCCAGCAGGTCCTCTGGGCACAGTTCAGGGGACAGCATGTGCCAGGGACTGCTCACAGCAATACCCACGCTATTCAGCAAAAAAAAAACAAGTGTTTGGTCTCTGGATGTGAACCTTACATGCCACTTGCCATTGAAGTTAGAGAGTCCTGATCCTGGTATTGTTTTGTTTAACAGTGTGGATGTAGCCATGCATGTCAATCAGACTCAGTCCAGTGCAGGTGAAAGAGAATTATACTGTATTAAGAAAGATCCCTTATAACTAGCATAGATGACATCTACTGTCAGACAGTGAAGGTTGATGTAGTAGATCCTACCTATGAGGGAACAAGTTGAAATTTTGGGTTAGTTGTCTTTTAAGGTATTTTAATGAACACAATAGCTTGCGTTCATTCCTGCTGCAATTGTGCATAACACCATTAAAGCTAATAAAGCTGTGCAGGTAAAACAAGTGCTGAATTAGCTTAATGAGTAAATACATCCCAAACACTGCCGGGGTGGAACCAAACTAGGCTAGCTTTCTGCTGCCACCTACTGCAGAAATGGCTGGTTTAACAAAAAGTTCTGAAAGGTCTGATTTTTGGAACTTCTGTCTTTGTGATTGGAACTGCGTATTATCTGTGCTACCTCACAGCTCCCTTCCCCTCCCCAGCTAGGTCATCGAGCTTCAGCAAAACACTGTTGCATGAGAACAATCTTGTATTTGGGCCGCACTGAAATCAGTATCTTATGATGCAAAAGAGGAGAGTGCTGAAATATATTCTTCAGGGTGTAGGGGGTGTAAGAAACCAGTTATATACAAAAAAGCTAAATACAGAGAACACATGGAATAAAGATGGTATATGTATTGCTTTTTTAAAAGTTATCTTTTAAAAATAATTGCGGTGACCATGAAGATGTAACATGAAAAGGGTTAGTGAAAGATGCCATAAAAAAAAAGTCTGAATCTATCTTTTTTCATCAGTTTTTCACTGAAGTAATTATATTTGAAATCAATAGTTTATGCCATTATTGGCATCACATAAAGCTTATCAGTTCCTTTAGTTGGTTATTAGTATCGACTGACTGTAACTTGACAGGCATAACTGCCTTCCAACATTCTGATCTTTTTCTAAGCATGTCATTTCTGGGCATATGACTCCAGTCACTTCTATCCAAACTACTCGTAAGACCACAGCTCATCTATGAGCCATTATCTTCCCTCTTGCTTTTAGATCTTCCACTGTTTTGACAGCACTTTTTTTCTTTTGAGCTATCTTAATTTCTATTTGGAAGAAAAAAATCAAGGAATTTGTTAAATTCCAACTTAAAAAATGGTGTTTGAGGTTTTTTGGGTGCTGTTTGTTTGGTTTTTTTCACCCAGTTTTTGATACTGTCCTGGGTTCAGCAATAGCAGTCATTTTTCGCCGCCTTAGTTTAATCCATGACAGCTAACAGGCCAACCTTGCTCTTGTTTATTGAAGTATCTTCCTGTTTATTTCCTCTCTTATTACTTATTTACTGTTGTCTTGCAGGTAAACTGTATCTTGGAGGCCTTTGGACATGCTAAGACACCCTTGAATGATTTTTTCAGCTGTTTTATAAAATATTTTGAGCTACAGTTTTGTGAGAAGCAAAAAACATTAATTGGAGGTAAGAATCATTTAATCTGTTTATTTTGATATCACCCAGAGATCAAGGATCCCAGTGTGCCATACAACGAGTTAAGCTTCAGAATGTGAAAGAGGCAAGGGTGTTTTAAGGAGTGTCAGAGGAGCATAGCTAATAGCCTGAGTTCAGTTTGTCATGGCAGTGCAATATTAAGAGGGAGAGCTCAGTTCTGTGCAACCACTAGATGGCAGAGAAAGACAAGAAAACAGATTAACACCGCTGATTCCCGTCACATTGCTCAGGAAATCTTGTTTTCCTTTATGCCCGTAATCAATGAACTGTGACAGCTGTCTATCACTTTTCTGTGAAATAAAAGTAGCAAAAAGATTAATTTTTGCACTTTTATCTGATACTGTGTTCGGTATTTGAAGTATCCCTTAAGTAATAAACTTACCTGTTTAGGGCAAACAGATTACAAACATATTCTGTAATACTGAAATTAGAAGTAACTTATTTCAGCTTTGAGCTTCTTCTGAAGGAACTAGGAATCATACTGATGTTTGTTTGTCTCAGAGGTAAGATAGTATGCAATTTGTGCCTGATTTCGCAGTAAGAGAGAGTTTGTTAGCCTCTAGTAAAGAGTTCATTAGTGAAAATTAAATAAATAAATGTTGGGCAAACCTGAAGTTTGATTCTGAAAACTCTGATCTTCAGAGGCAGTCAGGGAGTGGTTTCATATCTGGTCTGAATAGGTCACCTTGAAGTTACTCTGCTGAACTGAGAGGTGTGTACAGAAATAACTGTACTGACAGTTTCCTACTTGCACTGATCTTCCTGAGTGGAAAAAAATCTGTGCTGAGACACATTTTTGATCCAAGTACAGTAAATTAAATTTCATTGAAAAAGTATTTCCTAAACTATTAGTTTTTTATAATTTTAAATGTGTTTAGGCTTTCTGAAGAGTTTCCTAAAAATATTCTTTGGAAATATTTCATAGTAGGAATCACAATTCATTTTCTTGAGAGAGTTCCCTGTACCCTAGCAAATGTGATAGTTCTTTCAGTGAAAGTGTCACTGCATGGAAAATTACTATCATTTTTTTCCTAGTTTGTTTTGCTATAGAGATAGGATATTTGGAAAAAAAAAAAAAAAAAAAAAAAAAAAAAAAAAAAAAACAAAAAGTGCAATTCTTTGGTTTTAATTTATCTATGAGCTGTTGTGGGAGGAATATAAAGATAATGATGTTAACATTAAAATGGACCAAATAGTTCTGAATTGGCCTTGTAAAAATGAAGTTCAGTCCCTAAACCTGTCATTTTATAAATCATTTGTATCGTATATGTTTAATTTCAGTATACTTAAACACAATTACATGGCATGCACACTTTATCTCTTTTTATTACACACAGCACAAATGCGAACGGATGAAAATTATACTAGTTTTGAAAAGTCAAGCATATGAACATTAGGAAATGCCAGAACTGAAGTTGTTTGAAATATTTTTGGGTTGCCTTCTGCATACAAATATAATGCTGCCATTTTTCCACCCCTCTTCAGCATCATTCAGTGCAGATAATGGACTATATTTCTTCAGTGATCAGCTACTAAATAGTTTGGATTTCCTTCATTGTTTCATGTGTGGGTTATGCTGTTGTATCCTGTTCTAAAAGCAGAATGCTAGTTTTGCTGTCGATTTTCTATGCTGTACATCAACATCTATTCACTGTATGAGCATTTCAGATACATAAATGGTTTAATTTTCAGTGCTTCTGACCTAAGGTTATTTCATTCAGTTCCTCAGATGAGGAATGGAAGCCTCAAGGCCATGTGTTCCCCCAGTTTTTGGGTGCCTTGCTTGATATTGAAGGGATTAAGTTTTCAGGCAGCTTTACCGATTCTTGCCAGTTTAATTCAAAGCCCCTGTCTGTGAATCATATAAATGTGGAACCAGTTAACCAGTCTTTCATGTCAGTTTTCTGGTACACTAATGATGTGTTTTTATCAGTTTCAAATTATAAGCCATTAAATGAGAAAACCTGGGGGTAGTCAAGTCCATTAAGAAATATCTGCCCTACTATTCCCCAAATATTTAGGATCAATATTTGAATCAATTACTCTTACCAAATCTAAGGTACCCAAAAGTTCTGTAGTTTGTAGTCAGGAGTGAGAAGCCCCAGCACAGCAGAAAAGGTGGTGTTTATATTTCTGAAAGTTGCGGTTGTTCATTCTATTTGATTTTCATTGTAGATGTTACCTTTTCTATGCCATTGCTATTCATCACTGCTGAGTAAAATGGTCCCAGGTTTATACCACCATAAATAAGAATGTTGTCTTTGGATGGTTTAAATCTCACCCAGTGATTCTCTGTATCTATTTGCAAGATCTTTTGCAGCAGTATTTTCTGTCTTGCACTGCTTAAGCATGAATGAAAAGTGTAAATATGCGGATCACCTCAGATTCTACTCAGATGTGACTTTATAACTCATTGAGATAAACTGGGCTAAATATGTCTGGCTTATAAACAGAAATCCAAATGACACTAGACTGCCTTCATTAAAAGATTTAGGTTGTTTTAACTCCTTAACAGGCAGATTTTAGGGGTGGAGATCCAGAACAATTTACTAAGGAAGGGGCATGCCAAGTACATGTCTACATTTTTATTACAGAGGGCAAGATCAAGGTAGCATTCCTTGCATTTTGAGCAGACATCTGTGAAATCTGTGACAGTTTTTTGCTCATGCTAAACTTCTTTTATGTCTAGACCCTAGAATTGCTCTGACTTCTGTCACATATGGTTTATTCTTCTACAGAAAGTCCAATCTACCTAAATAACAGAAATGTTCACCATTATTTTCATCTACAGTCTTTTTGCAGCCTTTCTCATGAACTGGATCTTTACCATGAAGTTTTGAAAACAAGGCTGAGGGTCTAGAGTGTTATTCTACTCAGAGCAAGCACAGATATCTGTAGAGGCTTTCTGTGTGTTCTCTGACTCTTGTTTCTGATAAAGCATGCTGTGATGTTGGGTTTAAATGGAAGTTTTTCTGTGACAAGCAGCTTTGTGAAAGTGCATTTCATTGCTTTATTTGAATCCAACAAGTAGAGAAGGTATAACACAGGTTAAATAATTTTTCTTTGTGACTGGATAAAATCAGGCAGTGGGAACTAGTCCAAAAGTCTTACAACAGAACAAATGCAGAATAAACCGCAGAACAATCATTTCATAAAGTTCAAAAAATACATTCATACATAACAGAACTCAAAGACTGCTCTTCTGCCAAAAAAAAAAAAAAAAAGAATCATAATCAGTGGTAGATGACGATTCACACCCACTGCATAATAATTAAAAACTGATTATTTATTTATTTCCAGAAGGAAAAATACTGCATTTATTTGTTTGTTTATTTATTTGTTTTTTTTCCCTCTGGAATGGGAAAGAGAAAATGGTCTTTCAGGTAAGTTGACAGAATTCCTTAGAGGAAGGGTAAGGCTTCTGTCATTTTCCTCAAGTTACTAAAAAAGAAGCTTAGGAAGAGAAAATCAAGCCTGGCAAACTTATTCTAAAGCTTTCTGCCTTGTTTTTCAGGTATGGCTTTTTCTCAGTCTTCACTTTTAAAAAAGCAAGGCTTAACGTTTTTTTTTGTACTGAAATGGAAGGATCTAGTTTGATCTGTAAAAAGAAGCAGATTGTATATTAGACTGTATGTAGTAGGTAGACATGCTTGAAGACATCCCTGAAGGCATTCAGAGCTAGGCTGGGTGTGTGTTCTGAGTGACCTGATCTACTTCAAGATGTCACTGTTCATTGCAGTTGGGTTTGGTCTAGATGAGCTTTGAAGATCTCTTCTAACCCAAACTGTTCTATGATTCTATGTGTGTTCTAAACATTTTTTATCAATTAAAAAGTTTCAGACATTAATTTCCCTTTTTGTATAAGAAAAACTGCAGCCAGCTAAACTCTGATGTTTTTGTACTATGTTTCAGCACTGAACTTCCAAATCTTTAGCAATAGATGTGTTTAGGACAGCTTGGTTTTTGAGAAAGAGCAGTGTAGCTTCAAAGGTGCATAGCTGGAATAAAGATTTCACTGGCCACACTTTTGGTAGAGTCCACTTCCTGACTTTGTAGCTGCTCAGGAGATCAAGTGATCTGTAAAAGGAAGTAGAAATGTCCTTGTACCTGTAAGCACAGTCAGCATCGCATAAAGTGGCAGACTTTGCACTGGAACTCCATTATTTTCCCTCTTATTTCACACGTAGAGTAATGAACATATAATTTCACTTTGTAGAAAAATTTATTAAACTGATAGTTTTCTTTATGAGTTACCTTAGCTCCATTA
Source organism: Forpus xanthops (assembly GCA_032466535.1). Lineage (NCBI taxonomy): Eukaryota > Metazoa > Chordata > Aves > Psittaciformes > Psittacidae > Forpus > Forpus xanthops. The sequence continues at coordinate 19,838 of JASSUY010020590.1, forward strand.
AGAATGTGCTGTGTTTGGTTGTTGCTGATTAGAAGCTCAACTTTTCTTAACAGCTCTTACCATTGCTGGAGATGTTAACTGAGATGAACTGTATTTAGCCTTATTAAAGTGCGTGACTCAAAGTACTTGAAAAGGCCTGAATCAATGTGTGTCGTCTAAATAAGTGGTGTTGCCCATCATTAAAGTTAAGTGTATTAATTAATCAGCTAGATGACCACCAGTAACATTTTTCTTGCGTTTATTAATCAATAAATATTAAAAATACCAGCATGATAGTTATGAAAGCCTTACTGAAGATCATTGCACACAAAAAAAGTCATTAAAGTTTACTAATGGTTTCTTTTTAAATTAATTGATGGTGCAGTTAGTTTTACTAAGAAGTAAGTTACAAGCACAATAAAAGATGGAAATCATCCTTCAGGTTCATCTATTATGTTTTACCCTGTAGGAATGGCAGCCAATTAATGATTGATTCTTATGAAAGCATGAATCTGGGCCAGTTCTGCCATTATAGGTTAAGATTGCATTGCTTCAATTTGTAGTGTCCTTCAAAGTTACTGGAGCAAGAAATATATCCTGCTACCAGCTGAATGATTTTCCAAGTCTGCACTTTTACTTCCAGCACAGCTCTTTTTTCTGTACTGTAGCAACAGGAAACTAGATGGCTGATACACAGTTTCTCATTATACAGGTTCCATAATAGCAGGAGCTCAATTGTAGAATAATTAAATGGGACGGATCATGTCTCCTTGGTTCAGCAAGACAGCTGTGCAGCTTTTCCTCTTCTCAGTCTCATCTGTAGCTAGAATCCCGGGCATGGTTTTGGTTACCAGCACATGTGTCAGGACATGCCTGTGCTATTAAATAAAGGGTAGAAGATGCCTCTGGGTAGTGTACCACTGTCCTTATACCCTGCTTAACTGGGATGTGTCTGGAATGGACTGGCCTGTGCAAAGCAGCACTTTGAGAGACTGTGCATAGTTATACTTAGTTCAGTATAACTGCTGAGACCTCTCTCAAAACAATACATTCAATATTCACAGATTTTCTCTCCACTCTACACTGTCTTTCAACAATATTTTCACAGGCTGCGTTCCCTCATACACACAACTTCAAGTAACTTTGCTGTACTTAATCTAAGAATGTAGACAGAAACTTAGAGCTCTGCAAAAGATAGGAAGATACTTGAATGAAATTTAAAATATAATTACTAGACAAATACAGATGGTAAAGCAGTAACCAAGCTAGCTCTGAATGGGTTGCCCAAGGAAGTTGTGAACGCTCCATCCCAGGCACTGTTCAAGGCCAGGTTAGGCAGAGCCTTGGGTGATATGTTTGGTGCAAGGTGTCCCTACTCATGGCAGGGGGGTTGGAACTAGATAATCTTAAGGTCCTTTCCAACCCAACCCATTCTATGATTCTATGATTCTATGATATTAGCAGCTGTGTGGTGTCAGGAATGTGGCATTCAGCCTTCTAGCCTAGCCATTATGCTTATGCAGCTACTGTGCTTCTGGTACACTCTCTCACATGCTGAGATCTAACCTGCAAGGCTTTGCTAAGCATTGCATTGGGCAATGCCTTTGAGTCCAAAACTGATTCTGAAAATACTGTTTCAACTATCCTTATCTTTAGAAGTCTTTACCATTCTGTCTTCAGGTCTGTGAGGCACCTGAAGCTGTGCATCTGCATATGCCTGTAAATGCAAGAGGTTTGAATGCAGCAAACAACTCAGTGCTATTTTATGCTTAATCCCAGCCTGCTTCAAAAAAAAGCCAAAAGAAAAAAAATCTAAAAAAACATGAGCAGCTCAAAAATTATGTGTTTAGAGAACATACTGTGCTACAGAATGCATTTACGAGTATTTTCTGTTGCTGTTCTATCACTGTATGTTCAAGAACTACTTCCAGTTCATAAAGGAAGGAGTCTTGGGGAAGTTTATATTGGATATAAGGAAGAAATTCTTTACTGTAAGGGTGGTGAGGCACTGGAATGGGTTGCCCAGGGAAGTTGTGAATG
>JASSUY010020595.1:0-11250 GCA_032466535.1 Forpus xanthops
ATCCAAAACACAGTGCTACACCAGCTACTGCTTAAAGAAAAATGACTGCTGCTGCTGAACCCATGACATTTGTAGAGGACATGAACTTGCTTAACATGCCATCTAATAACTACTGTTGGTCTATTTGGAGTAGCTAAGGCTTTCTTCTCTTCGCTTCTGCATCTGCAACAAGTTTGCATGATGGCCCTTCTCAGAAAATTGCCAATATCTGAGGAAGAGTTCAGCATTCCTGTAAAAAAAGTGAAAAAAGCCCCAATTCTAAGAAAAAAACAAAGAAACAAACAAAACCACCCCAAACTAACCCCCATCTGTTAAAGCTATATTTCATTTAATGACACAGTGGAACAACAGTCCAACCTGGGCTTGTTTAAGGTTTTTTTCTCTGTACACGTGCAATCTGTACAGTAAAAATCTCTAATCCAAAGATCTACGAAACCACAGGTGCAAGTATATTAGAAGCCTCTGGGTAATTACTTGAGGCATTGTTTTGGGTTTTATTTTTCCTGTTGCCTTTGTTCAATGGCTGTAATTAGACATCTTATTTTGCAACAAGCTTTTAATGAGGTTCCCATTCATTACATGACAGGTACCCAGTTTATCTCAAGAGATTTCTAATTACTTCATGTGAGTTGAATGGAAGTGTCTTGCCAAAACTACCACCATTTTCTGACTTAAACTCAATATAGATAAGGCATTTAGAGATAAAGTTCCCTAAAAGAGCCTTAAAATTCAGCAACTACAAATGACTCCTGCTGGAGTGGAGCCCTTTCTGGAAGCCAGAAGGTTGTTAGATAGCTTGTAGTCCCTCACAGTTTGTTTGCAAGGAGCTTGTTGCTCTGGCAATCACCATTTTTTGTCCCCAAGTGGGATGCTGTTTGATATAATCTTGTTTAATATAATCACAGCTGGCAGTGAAGGTCACTTCACAGAACAAAGTGGGGCTTCTTGCATAGTTCTTTGACTATTATACCTTTGATATAATGTCTTTACTCAGATATTTTTCCTTTTCACTACCTTAGGTGGGAAAACTTTATTTCTTTGAAACAGTTTTATCTGACTGTCCAGAGCTTGCATTGGTTTATTTTCATTTGGGTAGAACATTTGATTGTTAATAGATAGCCATGCACAATTGGAGTCCTTTTCATCAGAAGAAAACCAATCATCTGGGTAGAAAGCCTGCTTCCATGGATACATTTGTTGTGCAGTAAGTTAGCTTTCACTGTGTCAGTGACTGTATGGATTTTTTTGTTTTCTGCATTTATAGGGATCTGCTTGAAAGCCTTTGAAAAAGCCTATCTCCACTTGACTGAATAACTGGGCCTGCAAATGCCAGTCTTTCACCAGAGGTTTTACTTTGTATGAAACAGTTGTGTTTTTTGGCAGACCTGAGTGTACTCCAAATGAATCAGAATATCCACAGATGTAAGCTTCATCCAAGCTCATACCCATCCATTCCACCTCAGAAAATTAAAATCCTGTAGTAATAACAACTCATTAAAAATGCCCTTCCATGGAAGGATTTTGGTATTGAGTTTCACAGACATCCTGCACCCTGCAGCAAGGTGGTTATAGGCATTTATTTGTGATCAAACACTGAACAAGTGTTTAGCTGTTGATTCTCAGAAGGGGCCTTTGTTGGTAAGAGCAGTCTTTTCTGCAGCTTCTCTGCTCTCAAGAAAGCTAGACACAGAAGGATATCTCTACAGGGGGATATTTTCATTTGGAGAAACAGCAGTTCTCGTAATGAACATTTTTTATCCTGATGCAAAGCTAGGTGATGTTGGTAGTGACCTGTTAACACTGAAATACAAGCTTGCCCTTTAATACAGAAGGAAATACAGAACCAATACAAGGAGAAGGAGGATCTGTCCATAGGAAATTTGTCTTCATCCTTCCCATGGATAACAGGTTGCTTAAAAACCACATTAATGTATGTAGAGTGCCTGCACACTTTAATGGAGGGTATATGTCTTTAATGATTCTTTAACCACTTTAGATGTATTTTATAGTTTCAAAGAGTTGAAGTGTGTGAAAACAAGTAAACAACCAGCTCTGTCCCCACTGCAGTCCTAACTAACACATGCTATGCATCAATTGGCATGATATGCAAAAATCAGTAAAGATTAATAGGGCAATGTTGTCCACACATCTTGGTTTTCCTTAGAGCACTTGATAGGTGTTTTCCTTAAGGGTGAATCCTGATCCATTCTTCTAAGGTAATAAGAAATCATGGAACTAGTAATGAGGTTGATCCACACAAGGCATAGAGGACAAGGAGTACCTCTTCATCCTACTAGAATAAATGTCTATTAGAAGAGCACTTTGGATGATACCTTTTATCTGCTCTTTCTCTCTAGTTTACACACAAACACACATGCACACACTCTTACACTCATTCCAGCATCCTGGCCACTCCTGCCAAGCAGATGAAGGGATAATTCCCTTTTAAAAACAGGAATAGGATTGTGAGCGGCACTCAGATTTTGTCTGCACCAGTGGACCGGTACCAATTTTGGCATTCCTAAATCTAGGTAGGAATTTAGTCTTGTCAAAATGCCACAATAGGGTAAAGCTCAAGCATGTACATGCCCCTCTCCCAGCTTACTTTCTTATGGGAAGGAGGCCCAAAGGCATAAACTAAAAGGGAACTGTTGATCTCCAGTTCAAACAATCAGGACACTGGGGCTGACCATACTATGCATCTGTCTTTTAGCCTGTGTGTGGGCAATCTGTTTATTGTGTGATCTGTCTGTTCCTCTGTGGGATATGCTAGATGGCAAGCCTGCCTCTGTAAGGGCTTCTTTCATCTTCTCATTTTCAGTAATGAGGGATTAAAAGCCTTTGAGAAAAAAATAAGGTCAGCTAAAAGTGGTTTTTTATGACTGTACTTTTCAGTTGTACAAAACCTTAAATCAAACATCTGACTTGGCGTGAGAGCTCAGTGCCACTAAAATTAATATCTAGGAAATGTATTCATGTTTCCTAAGCAGTTAAGGGTGCAGTTTTCTTTCCTTTTAGATCTAGATCAAAAATGTCAGTACCTATTAAAGAGAGAAAAAAAAACACTACAGAGTGTGTGAATGCATCCAGGGAGACCATAACTGTAGGTCTTTAGCAGGAGAGAGGTTCTGCCATTCACCATATACAGAATATAAGCCTATGTCATGGAAAAGTTGTGGGTTTTTTTAATCGATAGAGAGAAAATGCAGAGATAAAATTTACCATCAGACCAGAATTTGAATAAAATTTGTATTTTATTCTTTTCTCTTTCCTGAGAGGAATCAGTTCAAATTCTTCATTCCAGACAGTGGAATAAACCCAGCCTTTAGCCTAAGGTAATTACTCATTATCATAATCTTAGCAAGACTCTCCTCAAACGGACATGAGTGTACCTGGGGATCTGTAATCAGATTAAATGTGTATTTTCCTCTGGCTAATTAAAGCTAGGAAGTTTGGTGTGAAACAAATTAGTAAAACCTGGTTGTTCTATGAAATAATAACGCAGTTCTTCATTAGCACATCTCTGTCTAATTGAAACCCAGTATATCATGCATCATAATGGTTTTCTAGAAATGCATACTGAAAATAGCTTTTTTGAGGACTGCAAAGTATTATTTTTAATTTAGGGTGTGGAATGTCATGCTGATGCTACAGAAAGCCGTATATCTTCACCTGTTTTGAATGGATCACAAATATATTAATATTTCATACAGTGCTAAAAAATCTATTTAATTTTTTTTTCTTTGTGGTTATTCAACATAGATTTGCCAGGAGTGATTTCAGAGCAGACATAATCCATTCTCCCACAGCTATTGGCATCAAAGGTATTGCATGTACAGGATGCCAGATGCTTTGGAACTGTCTCCACTGTAGGTCAGGAGTGACTAAAGATGGGTATTTAGTGCAGCAATTCCATTTCAATTTTTTTCAATCTTTCCACTACTTACATATTTAGACTAACTTCTATTAACCCATACATATAAAAACTTGGCTTAAAGCTGCCTCTTCGCTATTTCTCTGGTCCTTTCTAACCATTATCTCATACAGCAAACACTAGCTTTAGGCAGCAGTTTCATTTGAGAAACCTCAACATCAAGATGAATTAAGCATTTTAATGTAAAAATGAGTGTTTCCTTGGAGGGCTGTGTGAACTTAAATCCACCTGGAAAGATAGGTATATCTGAACAAACTTAATTCAGCAGATAAAATTAACATTGTCTTGTTTAATTCATATCATGCTGTACTAGTGTTAAGGTCAACCAAAACTAGACTTCTTAAGTCACTACCATTGTAAAACCTTTTCTACCCTTCATTCTACAGGCTTTGGTATATCAGTTTTCTATCATTATCCTTAATACTACAAAGCATATAGTACCTTTTTGTTTTCACCACTGTCATGTTATTGGAGGCCCAGGTCAGCAGTTTCGCAGCAAAAGCAGTTGTTTGATGCTGTCATCTGGCTGCCTATCTTTTCACTTTTTTCTGCTTGTTTAGCTAAAACCTTGCATTTTTACATTTGCAATTGAGAAGAAGCAGAATTCTATTGTACAATAAGGTACACAAACCTAATTGACAAAAATGTTCTGCGATGGTTAAACTGGTTTCAGAGGCTTTCTGAAATACAGATGAGTCTAAGAGGGGCATGCAAGGTTATTCCATAGCCCTTTTTTTAATTCAGTAAGTGCTAGAATTTTAAAGATGAGGTGTTTCTTTTAGAAGCAAATTCAGTTGAGGGCAAAACCTGAATATGTGCAGCTCTAGGGACCTATGCTTACTTCATTAAGACTGTAGGAAATACACAGCCTCACTGATGCTGTGCAACTGTAATTTGCGTGCAGTTCTTTCTCACCTCCACCTCTCCACATAGACACTTGACATTCAGAGTGTGTCAGTGTCCTCCTGTGGGGGATTTGAATATGAAATTGCAAAAATCCCTAAAATTAAGCAATGATATTTAAGCTCCAAAAGATGAGGCAGTAGATCTCAACTAGTATATAAAATAGGAATTGAACCTAGTTTAGACTTCATTGTGGATTTTAGTGCTGTATGATGAGTTAAGCATCTGAATGATTAGGAAGGATCTTGTGATTGCTTGGCATTTTACAGTTTTCCAATAGTTAATATTCAAAGCAGGATATTTCCTTTGTCACAATTTAGTAGGTGGATTTTCCTACTGGCAGGGCAGTGGTCCACATATGGTTTTGAAGTTACAGCATGTTCATGTATTTCTGTGCTATGAGCATTCAGGTGCCAGGTGAGATTCCAACAATTTTAGTAACTCATCCAACCATCTTCACGCATAATCAACAGTGATGAATCCTGCAAAGTTTGTGAATGGGGTCTTGCTCACTCTTTATTTTCAGACCGAGAAAAACTGTGACAATATGTTCTGGAAGTGTCAAATTGCTGCTAAATATGAAAGAGATGAGGGGTAGTAGAGGATCTGAAACTTTAAACAGTAGCTGCAAAATACCGTGTCCAAATTGTCACTCTTCATGTAAAAATGCAGTGAATGTCTGGACCAGGCCTAAACCGTGCAGTGTTCTTTAAGGTGGTCAGATTCTGAATCCTCCTTCACTGCAGTGAATCCTTGTGCGATGACTAAAACCAGAATGACTTTCTAAATTGTTGGATAAGCAATTATCTGTGCATATGCAACATGTATGATTGACATTAAAGATACTATTTCCATTTCAAATCCTCACACTTCTGTGAGGCTTTCAGATTGTGGAATTTTCCTAGACTTCTGTTGTGAATGAATAATACCCTGGTCAATACTTCTTGTATTTAACACTGCATTAATAGTGACCTAAACAATGTATTCCTTCTAAGACAGTGGAATAGGGAAATCTGTTGCTGTGTATATGTGGATTGGTCTTCTATTTCATTAAGTCACCAAGAGAAGGCTTTCATTGTTCAGTGTAATTCCATCAAGTCAGTAAACAAAAGTGAGTAAAAGTAAAGTAAAGGTTTACTTCACAAATTCTTAAGAAACAGCTTCAGTAACTCAGCCAGTAGAGGGAACTCTAATACAGTGCATTGCAAGTGACCTGGGATTGCAGAATAGAGTAGAATCACAAATAATAAGACGAAGGGAGTGTTAAATGTATTTGTGTCATATATCATGTGTAAAGCAAAGTACCTACTTCACTTGTCCCATTTATTATTTAGTGAGTTTTTATCTGTTGGGTTATTCCTTTCCTTTCCCATCCCTTCCTTTCTTTTTTGTTCCTTCATTTTCATTTTCCTTGTATATTGTGTTTAACAGTTCATATACATCTGCCAAATTTAAGGGGTGGACTGCCAGTGACAGTGTCGCAGTTCTAGTAGTTAGTATTACAGATCAAGTACTATTGGACATGTAGTTGAAATTTGGCTGGAATAAAAAAAAATAGAGTTTTGTTTGGTTTTTCTGGTTTTTTTTTAAGATGTCACAATTATGTGACATAATGGCAGGCAGTAGTCTCTCTTAGAAAGACTGACACATATCCTTTGGAGGAGAGAGAGACAGCTTACAACCCTAAGACATAGCAGTCAGCTGAAAAAAAACAGCGTCATATGAAGCTACCTTTCTATGGAGGGTCCCAAAAAGAAACTCACTCTCTTTTTTTTATTTCTTTTTTTTTTTCTTTTTTTTTTTTTTTTTTGACTTCTGGTCACCTGAAGTAATAGTATATCACTGAAGTAGGTTATCACTGTTTCACTGTTTCATTGGCTTTAAGGCTTGATGCCTTTGCTCAGTCATCATTCTGTCATTTACTGCTTTGCTTCTTGTGTTGTCCTTAGGGATAAAATGTCACTATGTAGGTTGATCACTAAAGAGGTTTCACAGAGAAGTCGTTTCTTGTTTCTTCTGAACTGTTAAAAGGCAGTGAATGCATGAAATAGATATAACATTTCTCTGTTGCGGCTTGAGCTTCCAAGATCCCTCCCAGTTCTGTCGTCTTCAAATGGCCTTAGTTCTTCTCCTACACTACAGTAGGGTATTTCGTTATTTCTACACATTAGGGTATTCTGTGGGCTTCAATAAAAGGTAAAGAAACATTTAAAAAAATGGAAAACCTGATGGCATCACTGAAGATTTTTTAAAGCTTTTTCAAAATATGCGTGCATAGGTTCAATATGAAGATCTCACATGAATATGGATTGAAGAATGTGGGTTGAAGGAGTATTTATTCTCATAGAAATGACAAATATCCCTGCAGATATCATGCATTAGTATTTCCAGTGGCAGCATTCCATACTCTTCCCAACTATGAAACAGAGCAAAAGTCTAACCCAACATCCACTGTGGACATGGCTTTGGCCATGCCCGCTGAAGCACAGTACTGTTGCCTCTGCCCTGCTTATGTACATTTCTAGATTTAAAGATGCATATGGATTGTCATATTAGCTAGCTAATCCTGCTTTTTCACAAAGTGCCATGCAGTACTTTCTTTTTCAGATGGAATTCAACTTTCCATTATAATTAGGTAGTAACTTGTCTTAAAAGAAAATCATGCTGTGTCATCTACAAATGATCATTAATGAAGGAAGTTTCATGAAACGGTTTATTTTGGTTACATACTTAAGTAAAGGATGATCTTTAATGCCATTAAAATAAATGCAAAGCTATTCTTTAGCATCTGCAAAACCAAGAGGCAAAAAGGTGCAGGTATTCATTTCATTTTTTATCAATGCTATTTTGTAATTGCAGTGGAGTATAAGTTTTGAAGAACATTTGAACCAAATGAAGTGTAGATGTGAAATATAGTCTTTATTGAAATCTTTACTGAGTTTGGATAAAGGAGATTCTGCTTCCCTAGTTGTTCAGTCTAAAATGCTAATTCTAAGCACAAAACCTAGGAGAAAATGAACCCATGCATTCCAGAGGTCAGTTCAGGAAATCCTGAGGATGCTATAGCTAAACTGGCCAAAAAACGAGGAGGAATGAACTTTGTGTTTATGCTTTACTTCAAGGGCATTCAGAATATATTAAATGCTCCTTTAAATGTATTATAATCAAAGGGGAGAAATAGGTGCCTCAGTGAGGTTGGAGTCCTTCATTAAAGTTCTGTAGTGGTGTCACAGTCAAGAGCATCACTTGGACTCCCTGAATGATTACACTATTCCTGACACTCCCTTTTGTGTATTGCACATCTAAATTAGGCATAGACAGTCAAAATATATGACCCTTCTTTCTGCAAACTTTTGCCATATATAACTCTCAATTTGGATTCTCTATTCTCTGATCATTCTGGATAGCAAAGCAAGAGAGCTTGCTTTGGTTAGAATAACAGTTTTGAAAAGAGAAAATTGTAAATACATATTTATCCACTTGAATAATTTGACAGATATCTCTAACTGCTGATGTACAAATGCTAAATGCTAAATGTTGAAGTTCTGATGCACAGTGTCTTGTGTGCATTTACTTTTGTTGTTTGTTTCGGATAATTTTTATTGTTTGGGTTTTCTTTTCACTGTTTTCTAATCTATCTCTAGAGGCAATTAATGAGGATCAAACATTCCCATAGCATCTTTTTGAGCAAATAAGTGAGTTTGTTCCGCAAGAAAAGGACTTCATCAAGTATTGATTTCAGTGCCTTCTCCAAGATACTGTGCACTGACAGTTCTCATTGGTATTGACAGCGGTAAGGAAGCAATATATAGTGAGGTCTACAGGGGAAAAAAAAAGCATAAAAGGTAAAAAGACATGTTTTCATAAATTGCTCATGAATGGATTGTCCTTTGTGGAAGGAGGACTGTAATCATGCAAGATTGCTTTTGTGGCCCTTGCGTTTTCTGGAGAATATTTCCCGTTTGTCAGCATTTCTACCAATTGCATTGGAAGCTTTCATATTTTTTGCGGCAACTGCTTTTCTATATATCCAATGCAAGGTGAGTCTGTGCAAATAGATTGATGGTTTGTGTTCTAGTTTGCCTGCTACTGCTGGCATCTAAACTATTTCTTATTAAGCATGTTAGAAACATATTTGGATAGTTGCTGTGCTACTCTAAGTGATGGAACGGATAATAATTTCGTAAAATAAATGCAGGGCTCATCATACAATATTAAAACAAATGTGTAGTAGGCCACATATATAAGACAGGTAGGTAATTTGATCTCTATTAAATTATTTAAAGCACATTCACATTTAAGTAGGATCTAATGATAAGTATTCAGGTGAAGCTTTGTACATTGATTTATTTGTATTAAAGATTTCACATGGTTGCTTACAGTTCAGCAAGCTTGCAGTGTCTATCTTCTATACAAAGCATTTTATACTCTCCATTTTCAAATGAGAGTTTGTATTTATGTTTCCAGTGTAAATATGTGTGGCAGGACAGACATAAAAGGGTACTTACTGAAATAATAGATTATTATTACTTGTGTGATATACACTGCTAGCTGGAATCTCAGGAATGATAAATTTCATCAATGAATTCTGTCAGTACATCAGTGTGGTGTACTTGAAGGAAATATTTAGATATTTTAAAAATTATTATTATCTTGCGTTGTTTGGAAAGCTTCTGATTAATATATTATACTACAACTAATATGTAGTTGAGGCCAAAGATACACACACTGGATGACTGAATCTGATTTACTGGAAAATATACAATAGGTATTTTTAAAGCTGTAACTATTAGCAAGTGATTTGGTTTGTCACTGAAGCTCAGGGGTGTTGCATCCCAACTAGAAGGAAGTGCAGCAGGAGGGCCAGGAGACCTCCTTGGATGGATAAGGAGCTGCTGATGAAAATTTGAAGGAAAAAAGAGGCTTATAAAAGATGGAAGCAAGGACAGGCAGCCTGGGAAAATATTGTCTGGGAAGCTAGAGACCAGGTTAGGAAAGCTAAGCCTCAGTTACATTTAAACTTGGATATGGATGTTAAAGATAGCGGGAAGGGATTTTATAGGTACATAATGAACAAAAGACAGACTACAGACAACGTGGGCCCCCTCCAGAAGCTATCAGGAGGATTCTCCTAGATTTGGAGAAGCCTGAGGTTCTTAATGACTTCTATGCCTCAGTCTTCACTGGCAAATGCTCTGACCACATCACCCAAGTCTTGGAAGGCAGACGCAGGGACTGTGAGAACGAAGACCCTGGGCCCACTGTAGGAAAGGATCTGGTTTGAAACCATCTTCAAAACTTGAACATGCACAAGTCCATGGGACCTGATGAAATCATTCCGCAGATCCTGAAGGAGCTGGCAAATGAAGTTGCTAAGCCACTGTCCATCATATTTGAAAAATCATGGCTGTCAGGTGAAGTGCCTGACAACTGGAAAAAGGGAAATATAACCCCCATTTTCAAGAAGGGTAAAATAGATGACCAGGGAAGTACAGACCAGTCAGTCTCACCTCTGTATCTGGCAAAATCTTGGAGCAGATTCTCCTGGAAGGCATGCTAAAGCATATGAAAAACAACAAGGTGCTTGGTGACAGCCAGCATGGCCTCACTCTAAGGGGAGATCCTGGCTGACCAATTTGGTGGCCTTCTATGATGGGACTACGGAAGTGATGTACAAGGGTAGGGCAGTGGATGTCATCTACCTGGATTTGTGCAAAGCGTTTAATGCTGTCCTACATGACATCCTTGTCTCTAAATTGGAGAGACATCAATTTGATAGGTGGACTACTCAGTAGATAAAGAACTGGCTGGATGGCCGCATGCAAAGATTTGTGCTCAATGGCTCTATGTCCACCTGGAGACCAGTAACAATTGGTGTCCCTCAGTGATCAGTGCTGGGACTGCTCTTGTTCAACATCTTTGTCAGTGACTTGGACAGTGGGATTGAGTACTCCCTGAGCAAGTTTGCCGATGACACCAGGCTCTGTGATTGTGTTGATATGCTGGAGGGAAGGAATGCCATCCAGTGGGACTTTGACACGCTTATGAGGTGGGCTGATGCCAACCTGATAAAGTTTAACCATGACAAGTGCAAGGTCCTACAGTTGGGTGGGAGCAATCGCAGGCACACAGATACAGGTTAAGCAGAGAGGAGACTCAGAGCAGCCCTGAGGAGAAGAATTTCAAGGTGTTGGTGGAGGAAAAAATGGACATGAACCGGCAGTGTGACTTGCAGCCCAGAAAGCCAACTGTATCCTGGGCTGCATCAAAAGGAGCATGACCAGCAGAATGAGGGACGTGATCCTGCCCCTCTACTCTGCTGTCGTGAGACCTCAGTTGGAGTATTGTGTGCAGTTCTGGTGTCCTCAACATAAAAAGGGCATGGAACTGTTGGAACAAGTCCAGAGGAGGGC
>JASSUY010020596.1:0-21356 GCA_032466535.1 Forpus xanthops
GGATGGGGCAGCCACAGCTTCTCTGGGCACCCTGTGCCAGCGCCTCAGCACCCTCACAGGGAAGAACTTGTGCCTAAAATACTTTTTTATTTATATATATATATACACACATATATATATACACATATATACACAATGTTCATGGTAGGACTCCAACCCCCACTGCGTGTGAATCACACTGGTGTGATTTTGGGGAAAAGGGAAGAGGAAGAGCACCCTATGAATCAGACTTAGCCAGTGTACACAGCACACAGTGCCAACCCTATAGGAACAGGCAGTGACTGCACAGCAGCCTGTTTGTGATCTAAGGTGGGCTACCACCTCTATCTGCTGTTACAGTATTTAAACCAGAACAGCAGAAAAAGCTTCGCAATCCCCACTGACCATTCCTAAGAACCTGAGGGCTGGATGAAACAGAAATATTTCAGTTTCATTTCTGTCTCTTGGATGCACTGCCCTTCACTCCCAAGTGATGAGAGCTACACACTTCTGAACCCGTCCGAAACCCACCAAAAAGTAGCTGGAGTAGCTGATGTCTACCTTTGCAGGCCATTTCTGGTTTAGAACAGCATCACAAGGTTACAAATAGCTGCTGAAAGCCAATATATAGACTGAAATAAAATCTAGCAATCAGAAAAAAAAACTACGCGGTAAATTTATGCCATGGAGTATCCTCTCCTGTCCAACCTGTGGTTAAATACACCAAGAAGTTGAATGCAAATGGTTTTCAGACTGTCAATGTACACTTTTTTCCCTTCTTTTTGAGGGAGCGGAACAAGGTTTACACTGACATGTGCAAGAGCAAGGCTGACAATGACCGCTTTGTGGAAAAAACAATGCAAACCATCAACGGAGCCACCAAGAACAAGGAGGTGCAATGTGACAGAATCATCATGGAAGAAAAAGGTAAAGTTCCCAAGGCCCATATGGAAAAGGTATTTAATAAGAACAGGCTCTCACTTACTGATTGTACCCATGGCAGCTTATTAGAATCATAAAATCACAGAATGGTTTGGGTTGGAAAGGACGTTCAGATCATCCAGTTCCAACCCCCTGCCACAGGAAGGGATGCCTCACACTAGATTATGTCACCCAAGGCTCTGTCCAGCCTGGCCTTGAACACTGCCAGGGATGGAGCATTTATCACTTTCATTCAGAGATTCAGAGCAGCAAGAGAAGGACTTGGGGGTGTTGGTCGATGAGAAAATGAACTTGAGCCAGCTGCAGTGTGCGCTCGCAGCCCAGAAAGCCAACTGTATCCTGGGCTGCATCAAGAGGAGCGTGACCAGCAGATCAAGGAAAGTGATCCTGCCCCTCTGCTTTGCTCTTCTGAGACCTCACTTGGAGTATTGTGTGCAATTCTGGTGTCCTCAACATAGAGGGGACAGGATGAGAAAGTTGGGGCTGTTCAGCCTGGAGAAGAGAAGGCTGCGTGGAGACCTCATGTCAGCCTTCCAGTATCTGAAGGGGACTATAGGGATCCTGGGGAGGGACTCTTCATGAGGGACTGTAGTGAGAGGACAAGGGGTAACGGGTTCAAACTTAAACAGGGAAAGTTTAGATTGGATCAAAGGAAGAAGTTCTTTACTGTAAGGGTGGTGAGGCACTGCAATGTGTTGCCGAGGGAAGTTGTGAATGCTCCATCACTGGCAGTGTTCAAGGCCGGGTTGGAGAGAACCTTGGGTGACATGGTTTAGTGGGAGGTGCCCATGGCAGGGGGGTTGGAACTGGATGATCTTAAGGTCCTTTCCAGCCCTGACTATTATATAATTCTTTTGGCAACCTGCTCTTCACCACCCTCACAGGGAAGAACTTCCTTGTATCTAACCTGAACTTCCCCTGCTTAAGTTTTAACCCATTACCTCTTATTCTACCATTACAGTCCCTGATGGAGAGTTCCTCTCCAGCATTCAGTTTACATACTAAGCATTTATTTTGGGCAAACTCCAGGATTATAGCTGGACTGTGGGACCTCAGCAGACTTCCTGTGCACAGCTGGGATACTGAGGAAAGGGTTTTCTTTCCACCTTCTATCCCTAAGCAGAAGATGTCTCCTCAACTTCAAGAGCCACTTTGATTTGTGGTGGCCTTTTCTGCCCTTTCCAAAACTCAGCACTGGTTTTTGGTGCACTGTATCTGTTGCAAAGTCATTACATTAGCATATAGCTGCTGTGTCCCTCCTGCCCCAGCACCCTGCAAGCAGAGTTTGCTGCTCAGAAGGCAGAACTCCCCCTAATACTCAACTACGCTCCTGAAATATGAAAGGACACAGTTCCCTTTTTTCCCTTTTGCTTCTCAGTGATGCTGGTTTCTGTTTCTCTTTGCCATAATGCAAAGAGAACCTCTGGTATGAGATTGAATGTCTTGAGGAAAGCAGAAAATCTTGGCAGTCTCACAGGATAGATGCAATTTTACACAATGTTCGGCCTCAGTGTTCTAAAAAGAGGTTATAGGGGAATATTAAGGTTTTAGATGCATGGGCTGAGCTTTGCTTCACTAAGGGCATTTTTTTTTGTGTGTAGGAGGCCAAAGAAAACCATGCAAATGTCATTCCAAACATTTTTCCTTTGTTTTCATTAAATGTATGTAAAATGGGAGGGAAAGAAGTGAAATAGATATTGTTCTGATTTGAATAACATATCTTCCCCCTTTCTATGTGCCTCAGCAGAGCACATTCCAACCTATACCTGAAGAGCTGAGCATGCAAAGGGAAGGCCATAGAGCATTGTTTGACCCTGATGAAGGGAATACACATACCCACGAGACCCCACTGGAGTTGCTGCAGTCACACAGCAGCTGCTGCTACAGACTTGTCTGACCCACAATTGGTTTCAAATCTCCTCAGCCAAACAGTTGGGAGCATAGTACAGAAAGTAAATCTTTGCTCAGCTGTCTTTACCATAAGGAATCACAGAGTGGTTTGGGTTGGAAGAGACCTTAAAAGCTCACTCAGTTCCAGCCCCCCTGCTACAGGCAGGGCACCTTCCACTAGAGCAGCTTGTTCCAAGCCCCTGTGTCCAACCTGGCCTTGAACACTGCCAGGGATGGGGCAGACACAGCTTCTCCATTCAACCCATTCCAGTGTCCCACCACCCTCACAAGGAAGAACTTCTGCCTAAGATCTCATCTAAATCTACTTTTATAGTAACATACTGAAATAAGAGACTCACGTAACACAGTATAATTAATTCCTAGGGGAGATGGTCACTTCCTGGGGCTTTTATGATACATTTAACGCATTAGGAATAGAACCAGTGTTCAAACCAGAAGGCAGCACAGACAACAAGACACAGAAGGCAACTGAAACAAGCAGCAAACCTCACACCACTAAAAAGCAGGATCATACTACCTCCGTCTCTTCTACCAAAGGTAAGAGTCTTCCAGTTTGACATTCCTGCCATGTTTTCATCCTTCTGAACCATGCATATCCCTATGGTGTGTAAAGAAAATGCTTGTTCTGCCTGCCTGGCACTTGGAAGAGAGTTTGCTAAAGAGCCTTGGACAGGTCTGCACCAAGACCTTTGTCTGTGAACTGCCACTGTATCTTCAATCTATTTATCTTAAATACAGATAAATAGCCAGTGACAAAGTTTGCTGGTATTTACTTAGGACAGTAGAAGCAAAACACCAATTGTGAATAACCCCACTAGTCTCTCATCATAGTACTTGAGCATGAAAATAATTAACAAAATTAAAGCCAGAAAAATGAATAGTGGAAGTATTTTTTGATGATGACAGACTCTTCCATGCTTTTTTGCAGGTGGAGGAAGAGGAGATTTCTTACCCCCTTGATTTTTATGTGTTAAGTATTTTCATGTTCAAACTGGCTTTTCCTGTGTTATGTGTTGTCAGGCAGCACAACTTCCATGACTTCAGGAAGTGCTGCTGTTGCCAAGAACCAAGAGGAGGAGGAGAAGGAGCAGGAGTGCCAGTCAGAAGCTCTCCCAATACCACAAAACCTTCAGGAGGGTTTATTTTTCATGGAGAGGATTCTAATGGAGAATATTTTCCAACCCAAACTTGCAGCTTATCGACAGTTTCCCATCCTTACAGGTTTGAATCTTATTGACTACCTTGTTTTCGGCACAAGGCTTTGCAGAGTCCTGTCCCTCATCCAGTGTCTTCACAGACAAGTCATTTAAGAAGTAGACAAAGGAAAGGAGACTTTAGGAGATGGCAACATGTACTTTGAAGCTCACTTTAACACACATCCCTACCATACTCAGTACAAAAACTGAACACATGAGTCTTCTCCTCATCATCACAAACTGACTTACTCAAAATATCAAACTTGCTTCCTGCCAGTTAAGATACAGATTAATTTTGCTACTTCTCCAGCTACCTGTTTTCATTGGAATGTCTTTTACAGTTTGTTTGGTGGGGATTTTTTGTTGTTTATTTTATGAGGACACTGATGGTAAACAGAAGTTTTAGCCTGATGGATGCTCAGTGTCTAACAATGTACATTCATTGCAGACTGTAAGAGGCATACCCTAGCCCCATGTTCTAAGTAGCATTATACCTTGTACAGGAATTCAAAGTTGACACAGGGATTAAAACAAAAATCAAAGGCAGATCCACACTGCCGATACTGTACCTCCATGTCCTTGAGTTACAGTTTCTCAAGCAATGAAAGTGTTATATTCTGTCGCTCTTCAGGAACTAACTCCAGTGAGAGCACAATAACGGCCAGGACAACTGTGTCAGTTTACTGTGTTCTTGCTCTGTTAGCAGTGACGTGAGATTAATTTATGACTTGTACATTACATAAAGGAGTGAGTAAACAAAAATATTTGGCAAACATAGCCTAAAAACATGCCCCACACTTGATTTTCCCAAGTAATGAGCAACTTACTCCAGCACCACATAACTCAGCTATGGTGTTGCAGTATCAAGGTGTAAGTGTGGCTCTTTAAAATTTGCCTTCTAGAAGAAAATCCCTGTTTAGACACATTTATAAAGCTGAGAGATTAGGAACATTCCTGGTAGGGGGTGACCATACATTCCTAACTTGTTGCTGGGTAGCTAAACCCACTCATTAAATCCCTGGAGCATAGCTGGCACACCACAGCCCAATCCAGCCCCATCAACATTTGTTACGGTTTTATAAGTAAGGATGTCTTAATTCTTCAGATCTTTAATTCATTTTGGGGTTTTTGCTACTAAATATTTGCTGAAAGGGTAAATATTTCTTCTGATGTGAATGACTGGAGTTGGATGAGTGAAATGTTACTACCCAGACTCTATCATATTGGTGTGTTATAGATCCTGGTGTTACATCACACAGCAGTGGCACAGAGAGAGACAAAAAAGAAGCTAAACAGGAAGAGGTTGACAGGCAAAAGGATAAGCAGGAGGAAGCATTTACTGATCCATCAATTCTGTCAGCTCTAAAAGAAGAAACTACTCCAATTCCCACACTGGAATGGCTGTGGTCTTATGCATGTGGTTTAACTAATGGTCACAGCGTGAGCAGTATGGCCTGGAGCAAAGTAAACCCCGTGAGTTCACAAATCTGCTTTTAAGCTGTTTCAAAATGGTCTAAGCCATTGTTGGTATAAAAATAACCCTTTGATCTTGATGTACTTAGTTGGGAGTGGATATCAGAGAGGCGGATTCATCTTTATAGTCAGGTGGGCTGTCTTGGCATCCCACCCTCTGCATTTTGTCCTTTCATATAACAATATTGCTCCATTATCCTACAGATTAGAATCATAGAACAGTCAGGGTTGGAAAGGACCTTAAGATCATCCAGTTCCAACCCCCCTGCCATGGGCAGGGACACCTCACACTAAACCATGTCACCCAAGGCTATGTCCAACCTGGCCTTGAAATCCTAGGTTGGACCACCACAAGAGACATTTCCTACAAAATCTATCACAACAGCTTTAACTGGTTCAGAATTGAAGATAATTGGTCCAGTTTACCAGGGGCAGTCACCTGAACAACAACAACATTAAGATAATAGAACTCGGTCTGTGATAGAGTTGGAAAATGAAGTTTAACAACCTACTGCTAAACTTTTTCATCACAGTTTATCATAGAATCTCAGCCAGGTTTGTGTTGGAATGGAACTTAAAGCTCATCCAGTTCCAATCCCCTGCCACGGGCAGGGACACCTTCCACTAGAGCAGCTTGCTCCAAGCCCCTGTGTCCAACCTGGCCTTGAACACTGCCAGGGATGGGGCAGCCACAGCTTCTCTGGGCACCCTCTGCCAGCCCCTCAGCACCATCACAGGGAAGAACTTGTGCCTAAGAGCTCATCTCAATCTCCCCTCTGGCAGGTTAAAGCCATTTCCCTTGTCCTGTTCCTACAGTCCCTTGTCCAAAGCCCCTCTCCAGACTTCTTGTAACCCCTTTAGGTATTTGGAGGCTTTTATAAGGTCTCCCCTGAGCTTCTCAGGATATCATATCTTTGTTTCTAACTATAATCTCACAATAAATCAGCATTCATTAACTTTAAGGACAAGATGCAACACAACAGGCACAGATTTCTGAGCAGCTGGCCCAAGTTTATTCAGTTTGGTTTCAGTGGAGGTGAGAATGGCTCAGTCATCTCCTCTTTCACTGCAACGTAATGCTCAGTTTTTCCAACAGAGCTCTCTTATGGCCACAACAAAAATAATGAATGGAAGGAAGGTAAAAAGCAGATGAGGATGAGAAACATAAAACCAGGAAGACTGCCCCAAGGGAAAATGAAAGAACATAAAGACCATTTCACACTGTTAGCACACCAGATGCCCAGATACGATTAAGTTGGACACGTTTATAGACTTCAATCTTAGAATTAGAGGGCAAACAAATACCTTTTAAAGTGTTAGTTTCTCTGGAAAGGGACATATTTTTATGTTGGCAGGAGTGAGGATTGCAAACACAACTGACAGTGGCTATAAATGCACTTTTAGTTGAACCAGCTTCCAGTACTCAAGAATTCTGTTGTTCTGTGTGTTATTCCACTGGCACATGAGCCTTATTTTTCCAGATTTTGCACTGTTAACAGAAAGTTGCCTTTCAGAAATACACAACTGAACTTCCGGTTATATTGAAGTTATTTATGTTCATCTGTGCTTTCAGGATCTTTTAGCTGTTGGTTATGGAGCATTTGATTTTAAAGGCCAGAAGAAAGGCTTGGCTTGCTGCTGGTCACTGAAGAACCCCACGGTAATGAGCAGCCACTTTATTTTCTTTTTCCTCAATGCATTTTTCCTGCTATACTATTTCTGCTTTATGTATTTCTGTTTCTAAAAGCAAGACCTAGCAATGAGGTTGAATTTGCTATCACAAACCACACATCTCTGGAAAACTGACTGACAACAGTACCTAGCAATATGCTTAAATCTTAGCCCCAACAAAGCACCTGTAGGAAATAGTTCAGTTCTGTGCCTGTCTGTCCTCTCAACTGACACTTCCAATGGAGGTGATGGCTGTATTGGTGGCTTGGTAACATGGACATCTGTTCACAGGAACTGAACTCATTACACACAGGCCACCAAGTGACTAGCAGATGGTCACTACTCACAGGTAGTACCAGTCTATGCCAGGCAACATAGCACTGCAGGTCTCTGTACCCCATTTCCAACCCCTACAGCCACCTACCCAAGACTGTAAACCTGTTTTGCTACTACTGTGTGTAAGCCCAGGTATGTAGAAATCATTATTTAGACTGGAAAAAAGTCCCGAGCACAGCAAATATGAAAATAAATCCATTTACCTTTGTTTTTTCAAAATTTATAGGCCATTTGTTCAGTCATTCCAAACACTCATCAGAAAGAACAAGTAAATTCTAAGTTCAAGGATTATCCTTTCCAATCCAAGAAAAGAAACCAAATCAAACAAACAAAACCTTCACACCGTACTCACATAGCTCAATCCTAGGGAACCTGATTTTTAGGTCTGTGGTTTGGAGAAGACCCATCTAACTTATTTTACAGTGTAATAGTCTTTATTTTCTCCTAATTACATCAGCTGCAGCAAGAAATCACAGAATCCCAGACTGGTTTGTGTTGGAATGGAACTTAAAGCTCATCCAGTTCTAATCCCCTGCCACAGGCAGGGACACCTTCCATAGAGCAGCTTGCTCCAAGCCCCTGTGTCCAACCTAGCCTTGAGCACTGCAGGGATGGGGCAGCCACAGCTTCTCTGGGCACCCTCTGCCAGCCCCTCAGCACCATCACAGGGAAGAACTTGTGCCTAAGAACTCATCTCAATCTCCCCTCTGGCAGGTTAAAGCCATTCCTCTTGGCCTGTCCCTCCATCCCTTGTCCAAAGCCCTTCTCCAGGTTTCTTGCAACCCTTTTAGGTACTGGAAGACTTTTATAAGGTCTCCCCAGAGCCTCTCTTGGCTGAAATAAACTGAATCCTTTAGAATATAGTACCTGATTTCTGTCTATGTTTCTACAGTCACTATGGCCATCAGCACTTGAATTCTCCAGCAGAGCCTAGCAATTCAATATCCAATATTGAGAAGACAGAGGTAAATTAAGAAACTAATTTAAAACATCCTTGTGCTTTTTCTCCTGGTCAGTGGCCAGAGCGCATTTTCCAGTGTGAGTATGGTGTTACTGCTCTGGATTTTTCCAAGGTGAGCCCAAATCTCTTGGCAGTTGGAATGTACAATGGATCTGTCACAATCTATGATGTACAGAGCTGTAATGACACTGTGCTCTTGGACAGCAGGTAAGGCAATGACTGTACATCTCCTCCCACCTTGATCACCTCTTAAAAAGTAAAGGAATAGCCACAAGTGAGGAGCTGAGGGAATAGTAACAGTCCAATCCTCAGCCACCAGCATTCTCCTTCTGTACTGCCATTGTTCTCTACTCTCACTCTGGCTGATAAATGCTTATATTACTTTAACCCCACTGGTCCTTACCTGATGTCCTTATTTGAACTCTGTGCTGTTATTGTGCAACAAAGCCAGTTCCCCATGTTGGAGAGGTGAAACAAATGAGCATCATGCCCTAAGAAAAAGCTTCAAGTTACCACCACATACTCCATTTCATACATACATTTCATACTCTATGTACTTACTAAGACAACCCTGCTCCACATAATAAATCCTTATGGGAAACCAGTTGCAGATTTTGGTGTTTTTTCACTGATTCCACTTGTCAAACAAGGAAAGAACACCTGAACAGGGGAGGAATAAGAAGAAGTTAAGAGGTATATGAGAGGGGAGTGGGATTAGGGAGACATGTACCTTTAAGGGGACTCTACTACAAGTCTCCTACAGGCTGATTTCATGATTCAGGTGTCAATGAAAGGTTCGTCAGCACACTAACAGTGCCCTGAACCTAAATATCAAACATGCTTGATAAAAGAAAAAGTTTCCTGTAGAAAAGAACCGTATTTCTTTCATTTTGTTTTTAAGAAAACTGAACAATATCTTTGTTGTAAGACTTAACATTCATTACAAAGTGGAAGGTTAATTATTTCTTGGGTTTGTTCATCTATGATTTATCACGTGCATCTTTTGTCCCAGTGAATCCCCAAACAAACATACAGGTCCTGTGTGGCAACTGAGGTGGGTAGAACAGGACAGAGGTGAGGCAGGAGGTGGCAAAAGAGAGAGGCTGTTTTGTATCTCAGCGGATGGCCGAATAACTGAGTGGTATATACAGAAAAGACTCGACTGCACTGGTAAGCACCAGCCCCTGCAGTGTTCCTGCAGAGGGATAACACCTGAATTGCTCCATTTCATTTCAGGTGGCATTTATACTAGTTAACATACACAAAGCATCTAAGAGTATTCCAAAGAAGCACGAGTTACTCATAGCACTGTCACATTCTTGTTTGACAAAAACTCTTGCTATTTGCACAGATCTGATGAAAATAAAGCGAAAAGAAAGTGAGAAGAAAAGATTACTGGGTAAAAAAGAGAAGCAAAGCAAAGCACTGATATCTCAACAGGCAGCTGGGATGTGCTTTGACTTCCATCGAAAGGTAGGCTCCGAATGTCCATCCTGCCTAAAGCATTATCTGGGAAAACCACAACACAGGAGGGGCAAGATCCTCATCTGGAGCTACTTTAATATGCACTAGGCTGGAACTTGGCACTGATACTTGAAGCATATTTAATTCTGAAACAAATTGCTTCTTAGCTAGTAACAGTTTTACCCAAGATGGATGAAATGTTAAACCAAACATAACCCCTGTATGTGAACAATTACATCATTTCAGCCATGTTAGTCACATTCACCTTGGGCCAGATCCTAGGGGAGATCTCTGTGTGTTGGTCACATCAGTGAGAACTTGACTGTTCAGCTCTGGAGCCCAGGCCTTACATGGCTGTGCTCCTCCTCTTCACCCAGCTGAATATTGGCCACAGTGTGTGAGGAATTTGTGTGTTTGCTCATGTGGACTGCAGAAAGTCTGAGATTTTCAGGAGTCAGAACTCACAGTGTATGTTCTGCACAGATAACACACATCACAAATCCCACATATTCTGGCACCACTGCATCTACTGCACATATACCTTAACAATACAGTGTACAACAGCCTGACAGCTCCATCCTAGTTCCTCAGTTTTGTCACTGCCAAACTCATCTAGTCCTTTCACAGACTTTCAGATGAGTGAAAATAGGTTAATCCAATC
Organism: Forpus xanthops; assembly: GCA_032466535.1. Lineage (NCBI taxonomy): Eukaryota > Metazoa > Chordata > Aves > Psittaciformes > Psittacidae > Forpus > Forpus xanthops. The sequence goes on from JASSUY010020596.1 coordinate 10,595, forward strand.
TAGGATACTTTTACCTTTCTTTCAGGATACAAACTTTTATCTGGCTGGAACAGAAGAAGGTTGTATGTACCAGTACTCCTGTTCAAGCAATGGGCAGTTTCTAAAGACATACAGAGGCCACAAGGTGAGTGATATGTAGAAAAAGCAATGCCAGCAGAAACTGATCAATTGAGTTCACAAATGTATTAGTTCCTTTGCTTATTTTTACTAAACAAAACATCTGCAACAAAAGAAACTAAACGACTTCTATCAGGAATGCATTCTCATAGTATAAAGCATCACAGTCTTATTGGATCACTTCCTACTATAAGGATTTTTAAGTAAGCTATTAAAACTTGTATTATAAACTGGTTTAAAGCTCTAGTTCTGGCTTTATATTAAGAAAACAATCAGTATTGTGATTGTCCTGCAAACCACAGTTAAATAGTCTCACCTCTGAGAAAAAGGTGGCAGAACATTAATAGCACCTCTCTCGTGGCAAGTCTCTGCCTCATCCAAGAAGCTGCCTCCTCACTATCAGTCTAACAACTAGTGAAGGGGTAGAATCAGCTGAATGATTTTTATTCCCAAGATTCCTGCCTTATCACATCAGCTCCATCCTAATTTTCAATGGGTGACACATGATGCTGGTTTTGCTTTTAAGGTCAAAGGATAGCCAGAGTACCCATGAAAGGTCCCTATTAAAAACCACCCTGGGAAGCTGTAGTTCTAGAATAACACAAAGTTCTTTGTTTCTTCCCAAACACCAAGGGTCCTGTGTACAAAGTCACCTGGAACCCTCTCAGCACTGACATGTTCCTCAGCTGCTCGGCAGACTGGAGCATTATCCTGTGGCACCGGGATTCACAGACACCCGTTTTAACCTTCAGTTCTGCCAATGCTTTCGTTCATGACATTATGTGGTCTTCAGAATCAGCCTTCATGTTCGCAGCAGTGAATGAAAGCAGAGTAGAAATTTGGGATCTTAGGGTCAGCATGTAAGTAAATACTTCTGTCAAAGAAGATTCTGAAACTTAATGGCACAAAGTCTGCACACTATGGCCTCATCAGTGAGCATTTGCTTGCTCAGCTATTGAAAGTATTGCATTTTAAAAGACTCATTTTGTAACAGCACATGGTAGTTACCAGAAAACTGTGATTACAAGAGAAGGAGCCGCATGCTTTATGGAACTGATAAAGGGCAAAACTGTTTTTTTTTCCTGCAGAAATAATAGATTTCTGCCACAGTTAAAAGGAAAAATAACAGAACTGAGACACTTTGATCTTTCATAAAGACAGGATGGTCAGAAGTTGAGACACTTTTCACATTTCCCCTCTACTCGAAAGCAGGTGCACATCTCACCTCAGTTAATCTGTGGCCTTGCACTGCTGGGCTGTCCCATTCAGTATTAACCACAGCATGAAGCCCACATGAAGAAGGAGCCTGTCAAATCTGGTGGTAGCAAAAAGCAAATTCTCTATATAATGAAGATATCACCCCCCAGCCCATATCGGGCAATGGAACAGATTTTAGGCAGCCAGGATATCTTAGTTAATAGCAGCTGGGATTTTTGTCCTGGTAGAGGCCTAAATAAAACACTGTTTCACTTAAGTTTTTTGAGTGAATCCAGAACATAGAACGTAAACCACGCATCACCTATCAGGCTCAGTCAACACAATGTGACCTGTTAATTCTTGTCTTCTCTGCAGCTTGGAGCCTGTGCTGTCTCGCTTTGCCAACCCAACAGTCAAATTCACGTCTGTCCTCTTTGCTAAGAACACCGACTGCCTTCTCGTAGGAGACAGTGAAGGACAAGTTAGTGTGTTTTTGCTGCAGAACCTGGCTGCTCTCAACAACAGTAAGGTATGATCCACATGGGAAAGGTGGTAGCTTGTGGAGGCCTGTGTGCTTGCCTAGCATGTCATTCATCTGCAAGGAGGTTTCTGCTAAACACTAGCTAATAAATATTGAAACAGGTGGAATCAGATACAATCCCATGAGCAGATTAAACCCTGAGACACTTCCTGCTCTTCTGCCTACCGTGCCACTAGAAACCTCACGAACGATGAAGTCAACGTTGAACTTTAGGTTTTACTTGATCACAAATCCAGAGGTTTGATACAGCTGGATTTGGGAGGGACCCTTGGGTCAAGGGCAGGAAGGTGGAGCTGCCTCTAAATGCAGTCTGCAGTGACTGTACTTGGCAGAATGCCTGTACCTGCTGATAATGCAGAACCTGAGCTCTCCTGGCCACCCCCAAGACAGTCTCACTTTGCTGATGGCAGCAAACCCATCAGCCCTTTGGCTCTGCATTGCCTTCACTCTTCCAGAAGCCACCCTGGGTGCTTTAGCACCAGATGGGTCCCTCCTCTGATCCCTCCATGCTGATACCCATCTAAGCTTCATTCTTAGTGTATTACAGATTAATAATTCACAAATGTCAGCTTTGCATTTAGAAATTCTGGTAATTACCAGCTTCATTTGCCAAGTGCTGTAAAACACAGAGCAAAAAGATAGTTCCCTTTAAAAATGAAGGCGAGGCCATTGTCATCTCAATCTCCCCTCTGGCAGCTTAAAGCCATTCCCACTTGTCCTTTCCCTACCAGCCCTCATCTAAAGCCCCTCTCCAGGTTTCTTGTAGCCCCTTTAGGCACTGGAAGCAGCTCTACAGTCTTCCCGGACCCTTCTCTTGTCCAGGCCTAACAACCCACATCCCTCAGCCTGTCTTTACACTATACATGTAGCATCTTTAATTTCCTTTCTAAATAAGATAGATGTTTGTTGCTGACACTACAAATATAATCCAAGCAGGCCTGCCAAAAAGTGCTGTTTTCAAGGAGCACTGTTAGAGGTAAGCAGTATGTTACCAGAGCTCCAAAGAAAAATCAGCTGACACAACAAACTGCGTCAGCCTGTTTGCTGGATGCTTGCCATGCAAGTAGTTCTGCTCTCAGTTTGTAAACAGGAATTGTGAATCACTGCACGTCTTACACTGCTCTTTTTTAATCTCTTATTTTACAGGTTTAAGGCTTTACCTTATAGGATATAATTGGTCCTGCTGTAGGTGTTTTAACAGTAGTTAAACTCTCGGCTGGTAGAGAGTGAGAAAGACCTATTATAGCATTAACAGAAATCACTTTAATGATTGAAAAAGAATAAACTTCTCCATGAAACCACACTGGCTTGAAACTGCCTTCAAATGCTCTACATTTTGCCCTGGAAGTCCCCCCCATTAGACAAACACTATTAATACACAGCTGGCCTTGCCTGTAATACAGAGAAGGGAAGAGGAAGGTCTCCCTGATCTTTTCTCCTTAGTGTTTTCTCCTTGGTTTTTCCACCAAGGTGTTTTCTCCTTGGGTTACTCAAAAAATAAAAAAATCCAAAATCATCTCCTGCAAAGGCCATTCCAAAACACAACCTAACCCCCTATCAGACTAGCATGCATCTCCCCTGTGAGACCTTACAGTAAATGAATGGAATTCCCATGAGACCATAGAATCATATAATCCCAGACTGGTTTGTTTTGGAAGGGAGCTTAAAGCACACCCAGCCCCAACCCCTGCCATGGGCAGGGACACCTTCCATAGAGCAGCTTGCTCCAAGCCCTGTGTCCAACCTGGCCTTGAGCACTGCAGGGATGGGGCCGCCACAGCTTCTCTGGGCACCCTGTGCCAGTGCCTCAGCACCATCACAGGGAAGAACTTGTGCCTAAGAGCTCATCTCCATCTCCATCTTCCCTCTGGCAGGTTAAAGCCATTCCCTTTGGCCTGTCCCTACAGGCCCTTGTCCAAAGATCCTCTCCAGGTTTCCTGTAGCTACTTTAGGCAGTGGAGCTGCTCTAAGGTCTCCCTGGTGCTTTCTCATCTCCAGGCAGAACAAGCATCTTGTCTTTCATCCCCAAAAACACCACTGAGATGTAAGCTGAGCTGAGAGGCACCAGGTGCTCTGGGAGCCCCAGATCAGCCCACATCAGGCACAAGGAAAGACCAAACTCGTTCACCCTCTGACGAATTAGGGTAATATCAAATTGCCATTTAAAATCACTGTGGTCCACACTGACACTTTCAGAAAGCTCTTCACCTGACTTAAGTGTCCAGGCTGCTGGACCATGGCGTCTTAAGACGACTTCCAGAGCCTGACTGCTCACAGAAAATACAAAGCATTTCAACAGATGAGCCACTAAGACCAAGGATCTCTGTCACAGGAGCAGGGTGACACAAAGCTTGGCTGTAAAGCTCCCTGCCCACCAGCTGACAGGGGCCATAGCTGCCTGCTCCCTCCAGCATTACATCTTGAGACATGTATTTCATAGATACAGAACATTCAGACCCTCTCATAAGCCTGACAATAAACATCCAACATTTAAACACATCACTGAAGTTAAAGACCATTTGTAAGGCATTAACATTTACTTCCTCCTGCATTCTGCTCATTTTACAAGGACTGTGCAAGCTCACCGTGGACATAAAATTAATCTTTGTGCATTTCAAAGAAGGTCACCCATTAAAGTGAATCATGTGTTAATCATTATTATAGATCTGAACAAAATGAACCATGTATTTTCCATTGGTGGTTCTAACTGTTTACTTACTGATGCTACTGGTAAAAAATGAGCTTTCTGTCAAGGCTGTAACACATCGTAATTCTCCCTGTACACAGTGTAAACTCGTCATCTGGAACATTATGGTGCTGGAAAACACTTGTGGCGCTAGGAAGTGCTTGAAATCTCCTAAGATCCTCCTGCATTTTGTTCTTATCACAGAATTTCTGACCTCATAATTGCCAAATTTTCTCCTTAAGGATTTTTATTGCAAGATATTTTTATAGAAGCTGATGGCAACTACAGCCAACAACATCCAAAGCAACAAGAAGGACCCCTTTCATAATCTACTAACCTCTGGTCGGGGAGCACAGTAATACTGCTCTACCCTGCACGAGTGAACCCACTTGTGTCTTTTAGCAACCACCAAAAAGACATCCAGGACCCTTATCTGTAGCTGTTCCTGCTCTGTTTAGAGCCCTCTCCTCTCTTCCTCGCCTTTTTGGAGATGGGACACATCCACAGGCCTCCCTGCAGAGACACTTGAGCTCTGCAGCTGCACTGGAGCTACTTCCAGGCAAATACCTATGAATGCAAACTCACATCCTACTCCATCACTCTGTACAGTTTTTCACAGACAGTTCACATCCAGCTCCATGTGCTGCAGGATCGTGTCCTATCACTTGGCACACCAGGAATGAGAGCAGGGCATCTGCAGGATCCGATCAATGTCTGCATGAGTCACAAAACCCCCTTGGTACCTCATTTTTGTTGTGAGTGACTGCCCAGCACTGACAGGTTACTCCAAAGCATCCACAGTTACCAGCTTGACAAAGAACAAGGCAGAAGTAATGCAAAAGCACTCAATTGTGGACATCACAAGAGTTAAATCCCTCTTAGTTTGTGATCACCAACAGAAAAAGACCTAATGCCACTCAAACTGTAGTAACAGGCACAACTGGGAAGAGGCTGCATGCTGTGAGGGAAATACACAGAGATGACACTCATTATCTACAAACCATGTAACACACCCCCCCTCACTTCTGCAGAACATACACATCAATGGTATCAAACTGAGCCTGCACCCTCAAAGCATGTTATATATACTACATATGTTCGTATAGCAAAGCAGTTCCATAAGGAACTCCTTAAGGAGACTTTAATACCTGACCAAAATCTCAGGACAAATCCTGAAGCACATAAAACATCATTGGAAGGAAACAAGCCATCAGCTTGTTTTTAGCAAACATTAAGTCATCCTCAGAATGAGCCGTTACTCAGTGGAGCGGATGGGCCCTCGGTATAAAGGTGAGGGTGGCAGCAGAACTCCCCATCTTGGCCTTGCAGATCCCTGCTGCCCCACAAACACCAGCTTCCAAGCACCCAGTCTGCAGCATGAGGGGCACAGTGCTGGCACTGGCCTTGCTTGCACTCCTGATCACAGCACAGGAAGGCAAAGGTGAAGGGAACAGCTTGAGGCTCTGTGGGAGAGACTTTGTCAGAGCCATCGTCTTCACCTGCGGGGGCTCTCGGTGGAAAAGGCACTTGACTGATTATCAGTACCTGTTTGGTAAGTACTCATTAACACATTACAGCCTTATTGCCCCCTGGAAGGTGTGCCCAGCTCCAAGGGCATTCCAAAGAACCAGGTCACCTGCAGAGCATGCCTGAGGGCAGAGCTGTGCCCTTGGCTCTCGCTGCTCCCCTGAACAGGCACATCTCAGATGCCAACAGCACAGGCTCTGCCTGGAGACAGCAGGTCAACTCTCTCCTTGGAGCTCGCTTGGCATCACTTAAATAAAACACATTTAGAATGAGACTTCTCAAATCGACCTACGAAACCACGAGTTAAGGCCAAGGCTACCAATAGGAATCTCTATGGCCATGACATTTTAAATGCCAGGGACAGCTTTGCACAGTCCTTGGCAAGTTCTTTAGGATTGTCTTCAGTAGGACACACTGCTTTCCCCACTAGAAACTATGTTACAGAATACTATAAAGTATGTTACATCCATACTCTGCAATTTAAGTACCTTCAGGTGGTGGTGTATGTATTTGTATTTATTAGCACAGTTTTAGAGTCAGAAAATTTGGCCATTACTGCTAGAAATTTCTAACTCTGATAGGTTAAAATAACTAGAAAAATGAAAGAAAATGAGGCAGATGAGAGAAGCTGAGACTTTCTACATCCTCCATGCAATAACTTCTGCCTTTTATGAAAATCCTATTGTAGCAGCAGCTTTAAACAAACATAAAAAGTGATGCCACCTGCAACACCATACCTGAGAGTCTGTCACAAGAAGAAACCCCTGCTGCTAAACTAAGCCAGAGAACTACTACAGCTTTATAAACTCCACAAGGCAGTGGCCAGTTGTACCATGGTATTTAAAATGAACCCAAATTGCAAGTGCAACTTAAGTGGGAACATCCAGAACTTTGAAATTGTGGAGTATTTGATGCCTTAACATCTGCTTTTCAGGAAACCACATGCAGCTCCAGGCTAACAGGCTGGTCAGGTGCCACTGACACATCAAATCACAGTTTTACCCTTCAAAACAAATATATCAGTGTGAGACTGACAAGGCAACTGCTCCTACAAAGAACACTCTTTAATATAAATCCATAAATTACTGTTTTTTTAATATGTTCATCACAGAATGGGTACTTCACATGCCTATTTTAATACTTTCCTGGTAAAAAGACAGTGATCTGGCCCATTTTGGCTGTTCACATTGGAAACACAGAGGATAGATAATACTTTCAGCTCCCTGGCCATAGGCTGGTCTGTCTTTCTAGTAAAGATAACTATTATAAACTACTCATAATTCCATGACTTCTAATTTTTATGTGCCAGAGAGTGAAAACCACCTGCCTCTCTCACAAGAGAACAACGGCTATGCTGACCCCTCGACGTACACAGACCAGAGTCTGGAGACCAACAGCAAAGAAATCCACAGTGTCAAGCCTAAGACAGAGCAGGACTTGCTGCACTCCAGGAAAACATTTGTGCTGCAAAAGCGTGAGGTAGCTAAGCTGCTCACCACATCCTGCTGCAGCATCGGCTGCAGTGAGAGGGATATCAGCACTCTGTGCTGAAACAGAGCAGATGCTGAGGAGGTGCAACGTCACGGCTTTCATGTAATAAATAATCAAGCCATAAACCACTGTTATTTCAGTTGTATTCTTGAACTGTAGCTTTATTCTCTGGAGCACACTACAGAGTAAAGGCTGAATGCTCAATGTAGTGCAAGCTAGTAAATGCTGCAAGGACAGTTCAGGCTGGAACGCCTGGATGCCACTAAGTCTTCACAGAGGTTTAGAACTAAACTTCTGGTCATGAGTACACATAACTCTTCCCATCTAACTACTGTTCTAGTTCCACATAAAATGCAATAAACCAGGCAACTTATTATATGCTCATTCTCTTACGAAAGCCCAGCAGCAGGTTTCAGCTGTGAAATAGGGGGAGCAACAAGTCCTTTTTCAGAACCAGAACCAAACCCAGGCCATGCAGACAGCTCTGCTGGAGTACCACAGTGAAGCATGTCAGCCAGACCCACTACTGCAGCAGGGAAGGGCTGCAGCAGGTAGGAGCTGCCATCAGCAATTACCAGCCCCAAACTGGGCAGGCAATAGCCAGGATTTATTTCCTATTCCAGCTCCTTCCAGTAATGACTATACAAGGTCCTATCAGGTGAACAGTTAATTTGCACCCAGGGAGACCGGAAACACACTTCTGAGCTCACAGGGCTGTACTTTCTCTCTTAGCTATAGGCAGCTATCAGCTGAGAATCCCAATTCAATTTTTCTTTGCTGCATTCAAGCACCTTCAACAGAAGGGCCCAGATATGTTGGGTCTGCATACTCTAAACATGATACAAGTTGAAGACATTTTTCACTTGATTTCAACCCCTATGGGATTGAGCTAGTCTCCCCAAAGCAGAACCAGCCACCTTCTCCTTGCCACCCCTTCTGTACTCAGGGTACAGGAGGAGCCAGGCCAGAATAACTCATTCTCTTTCCTCTCTCCAGCAGGAAGGTTAGAAGGTACTCCCTGTCCTGTAGTCAGGGCAGGGTAACTTGCAGTACCGAGTTATCACAGCTTGATGGGACTCAGCATCTACAAACAGTATGTGCATGGAGCCAGGGCCATAGGCCCAGCGTATGTTTCCCTGCCTGCAGCTGCCATTCAACAGGGACAGTTTTAAAATGCTTTTGGTTTACTTTCCCCAAATCCCTCTGTGTTTTGCACTTGCGCACTAAGAGCAAATTCAGGGAGCAATGAAGTATTTCAGGGACCCCCAGTTCTGAAAGCAGGTAGAATCAGGTGCAAACTAGCATGTCACAGCAAATCACATCCCAGAGGAAACTCTGGGATGTACAGTTACTACATTCACCACCAGAAGGCTCATGGTAACCACATTTCAAACAGGTCAAAGTTGCCTTGGTCCTTCACAACCTTTTCCACAACAGAAACAGGAAGAGTTAGGCTGGATATTCATTTTTTTTTTTTGCTGTTAAGTTCTACCTCATTCAAAATAAACAGCATAGACATTTGCAAGAGCAAACAGTGAGGCGTTCTTGAACACGTACGATGAAAACGTATCGCTCGCAGGATCCCACAGGCATCTGCTTCCGATCTGGATGCTCGGCTCATTCAGCTGCCCAATGTGTGTTACCACCACAATCTTGTACCTGGGTATCATCAGGTCTTTTACTCGTGCTTTAATAACCTGCAAGAGAAAACCAAGTTCGGACGCTAGTGAATACCATGTTCTCCTCTGTACAGATTCACAGTTACCTGGTTACAGGGGGAAAGGAAGTGCACACAGCAGCCCCTTTTTAATGCCTATGAGCAATTCTGAGCCGAATTAGCTGACATACTGAAGGGTTAGGCCAGTCTCCTCTCAGTGGCAAACCTCGATTTAACCAAGGAGGAGTCTGCTCAGACTTCAGTCACTGCTATAACTATACTGTTTTTAAGAGGTCTGTTACATACTTGGATTTAGTTATGATATTTCTGGGCAGAGCAACCACAGTGTCGAGTTTTTACTAAACCATGCGCTTGGCCAGAGCCACTGCTACTCACATAAACCTCTTAATTAACTCATTTAAACGCACACCCGCCTCAGAGCAGCCTTTGGTGCACTCTGACTTCCCTTCAGCATTACTTTTACGCTTTACATCCACATTTGGGACCTCCCGGGGCCGAGGGCCTCCTCCCTGACACCCCGTCGAGGCGCGAGGACAAAATGGCCGCAGCGGTACCTCAGCGATGTCCTTCACCATCTCCCTGCACCGCACGGGCTCGTAGGGCTGCTCCCTCAGGCAGCTCCCCAGCACATCCCTCAGGATAGCATCCACCGCCGCCACCGGGAAGCGCCTGGGGGGACCTAAGGGGCAGGCGGAGAGGTTAAGCTAGGTTTCCTGAGGGAAAACACCGCGCTGAAGCCAAAGGCCGCCATGTCCCGACCCCAAGCCCCGGCCCTGGGCCCTACCGAAGGAAGGGGTCTCGCTGCCGGCCGCACCGCCCTGCATCCCGCTCTGCATCCCGCCCTGCATCCCGCCCTGCATCCCGCTCCGCTCCTGGGAGCAGCAGGAATGAAGGGAGCGCGGCTACCGGCGCCGGAACACGGCTCCCGGCGGAACGCGAGGCGGCGCTGCCCTCAGCCATCCCTCATAGGCCGGCGGCCGCCATGTTTGCTGCCGCTGCGCCGGGCTATGGGTGCCCGCAGCCCGTGCCGGGCCTCGCAGCCTCTGTGGGTCCTGTGTGTCCCCACGGCCCCCACGGGTTCACACAGCCCTCTGTGTCCCCATGGCCCCTGTGGGACCTCAGGACCTCCATCCCCTCCACAGGTCTCCACGTGTGCCTACAACCCCCGTGGCTACCGGAGGTCCCTACTTATAGCCCCCATGGGCACCCATGGCTTCTCATGTCCTCACATGTGCCTGCAGCCCCTGTGTGTCTCTATAGCCCTTACATGTCCCCATGGCATCCATGGTCCCCTCAATCCTCACAAGCCCACAGAGCCACAATGCCTCATGTCCTTACAGCCTCCATGTACCCCCTCAGGCTCCATTTATCCCTATGGTCTCTCTGAATCATAGAATCATATAATCCCACCCTGGTTTGAATTGAAAGGGACCTCAAAGCTCCTCCACCTCCAACCCTGCCACGGGCAGGGACACCTTCCATAGAGCAGCTTGCTCCAAGCCCTGTGTCCAACCTGGCCTTGAGC
>JASSUY010020597.1:0-13635 GCA_032466535.1 Forpus xanthops
TGCCTCACCACCCTTACAGTAAAGAATTTCTTTCTCAGATCCAATCTAAACTTCCCCTGTTTAAGTTTGAACCCATTTCCCCTTGTCCTCTGAGTACTGTCCCTCATGAAGAGATTCCCAGCATCCCTATAGGCCCTCTTCAGATATTGGAAGGCTGTGAAGATGATGTCACTCTGAAGTGACATCTCCTCTCTATAATCTCTGCAGCTGAAGTCTCAGACTATTCAGGTGAGCTATTGATCTGCATGGAGCATTCCTTCTGTTTGAAGCATGCCTCATAATATTTGAAGTCCTCTGATTTTCTGGAAAGTTTAATCTGAGGTTTGGCTATGATCCAATATGACTCCTGAAATATAGTGTGTGAAGATCAAATGATCACACTAAGATTAAATTTGTGAGCTTCTCCGAACAACACTGATCCTGTGCGAGTATTGACATATTCACAGTTTTGCTGAGGTTTGGTTCTGAATGGTTCTGTTCCTTGCACAATCTACAACTGAAAAATATGTATACCAAACTTCAAAATGCTAATTCCCTCAAGAGGGGAAACTACAAGGGGCTATACTCTCTTTTTGGAGCCATTCAAGAAATATAAGCTACAAGAGCTTCATTCTGCAAAATCGGAGATCATTATCACCTACCTGGAAGGTGTTGATTCTTTATAACCTGTCCGTTATTGCATCTATGAATCACTATTGTAGTTTGCACACTTTGAAAAAAATACAGCTACATATGTCATTGAAATAATTTGATCACTGATTGTATATTTCCTTTTATAAATCATTTATGAATGGTTAATAAACACTTAACCGGGTTGATGTATATGTGTATATAATAATATTTACTTTCTGCCATTTGTGTATTTTATATATATAAAACTTAAGTCCTTAATTAGCACTCTTCACTGCTGTATTTCAGTGTCTTTGCGTACACTGAATGGAAACAGAAGGCTTCATTAATTTACTGGTGCACTGATATCACTGAGGTCAAAATCCTGCTAGGCTACTGTATTTTTAAGTGCCATTTGGTACTGGCTCAGGAAAAATATATTTTTGGTACTTGTGAAATGGATTTTATAATTCAGGGTTATTTAACTTTTGGATGATGTAGCAAAAGTTATTCACCGATTTAATCATTCTTAATAATTTCTTAACCCACCCTGTTGGCAAAGGAGTAATAAACATGCTTGCACGCACAAAGTGCTTCTGAGCCAGGTCAAATGCTCTAACAACATCCTGGCTTATGTCAGCAACTAAGTATGCAGTAACATTTTAAACTATTAATTTCTACAAAAAATTAAGCTTGTGTGCATGGCTTTCTTCATAAAACTGACCTGTAGAAATCCTTACTGATGAGTTATCTCAGCCCATAAGTAAGGAAAATTCCATTAGGTAGAGCGTGTATTGTCAAGTGTCCATCATGAACCATTTTTCAGAATTTATTTTACTTCTTAGAGCTTATTTATTAACTACTGAATGTGTCAATTCTATTTTATTTGTCAATACTCTTCTGATTTTCTCAAAACCTAATCTAAAACATTTAATTCTGTAGTATGGAAATTTCCCTCCATATTTAAGTAGACTTAAATTTTAGTTGGAGTAATATTGAAAGACCAAATTCACCTGTAGTTAGCATACTGTAAAGGAGTATTCTTTATTTTAGATCAGCTCATAATAAATTCTGTCAAACCAGTGATTAAATGCATTCTTAGTGTTAACCTACACAAATATGAATCTTAGAATTTATTAAGATGTAACCTTAAAACAATATAGAATTGAATACAGGACTATGTTTATGTTCACATAGAGATAAATACATATGCACTGCAGAACAAAATGTTTAACTGAATTATGTAAATTAATTTCTTGTATATCATTTCTGCCTCATCTTTTCTGGTGTTGATGTCACATCAAACCCAAGTTTTATTTTAATATTCTTAATCTTTCAATTGCTTCAAGTTGATTCTTTTGGTGTCTTTGTTTTTAAATCAAATTGCCATAAGAAATGTTTCCTCCTTCTCCTTGCAGATTTGGCATTTCTACTCTGTAGAAGTTGGGCTTGAGGGCAAAGTTGTGGAAGAATCACTACTGGATAAGGGTTTTTAAACAAAAACACTCTGTGATTTTAAAGTGTATAATAACATTTCTTAGCAGAGCTAGAAATGGGAGCTTGCTTTCTTTCCCATTTTCCCATTGGGGTGCTCAATGGCAGTTGGGTTAGAAAATTTCATTTTTACAGGAAATTGGACTTCTGTTTTTTTTTTTTTTTTTTTTTTTAATAACTTTCAGTTAACAGATAATACAAAATTCCGGTAGGGATGTTAGTGACAATCAAGATAACTTTTTAACACCTGGGAAATGAGAGAGAACTTCCGTCTCTTAAAGCTTGACAAAGGACAGATACAGGTTTGTCAGAAATGATTACAGTGTGCTATGAATCTGTGCCATTTATGTTTTCATTTTGTTTTGTTATGAAAAAAAAAGTTTTTTATGGAAAACATATGTATGTTTATGTTAATATAAAACAATATAAACCATGATTTTCAGTGTAGCTGATCTAATATTGGTACAGAAGATAAACACTTTGCTTTTCCTAACTTTCTCAGCCAAGCTATACTACCTTACATTACACTAACATAGCTTTTCATGTTTAATATCCTTGTGGGGGAGGCTGAATGAAAAGAAGGAAAAAAATGCCCAAGCTTAGTAAACTTAGCATTTAAGTTGTCCCACTAGGTCTTTAAATTTGCACCTCATTAAAGCAAAGTCTGTGCTTGAAGGGCAGATTGCAAGGAAGTAGGAATAGGAAAAGCAATGAACACACCTTACTGAGGTAAATGGGGTAAGACAGCTGAGGTTTGCTCTTTAAAGTCCAATTTTTGAAAAATATTTTTTAGTTTATTGTGTCCCACAAAGCAAGAATGATCTTTGAAATGGATCCTGAATCCTCATTAAAAGAGAACAGTATTTAAGTGCCTTGGTTAAGAATTAGTGAGTTTGAGTGATGGTTTCCAGTATGGTTGAATTAATATGACATCAGTATTTTTATTAATAGTTTGAGGGTTCTATTTTAGTTCAGAGATGAATAAAATAAAGAAGGCATAGTTGATATTTAGCAAGTGACTTGAATTCCCTTTGGTAATTAATCTAAATGCTTTTACAGAGACTTCTAAAGCACCTCACATTACTACTTAATATTTCCACATCATCTTCACAGACAGCAGTAGGTAGTCAGTGCCTGAAAACCTGGTCATTTCTAGTGACAGATCTAAATAAAAATTTTATGTACACTTGATTTGCTTGCCCAGGCATAGAGATCTGCGTGCCCCACAGTGTCTGAGTTACTGAGGCTATAAGATAGCATCAAGACTTGTCCTCAAAGTGGCAGAAAATACAAACACACACTAGACTCCTGTGTGTAACCAACTAAAACAACTCCTTAGTGTATTCCAGTAAAGCCAGTTAAGTTTTTTACTGCATCTATTATTTACCCCCCACAACAGAGATCAATTGAATCTTGTGCTGCATGCAGAACAGCGTGGCTAGAATGTCAGTGGAGGTGATCTGCCCCTCTACTCTGATCTGGTGAGACCTACATGGAGTAGTGCATTCAGCTCTGGAATCCTCAGAATAGGAAAGATATGAACCTATTGGAAAGGGCCACAGAAATGATCAGAGGTTAGGGGTACCTCTCCTACAAGTCAAGACTGAGAGAGCTGGCATTGTTCAGCCTGGAGAAGACTCCATGGAGACCATATTGCAGTCTTTCAGCTCTTACAAGGGCTTATAAGAAAGATCAGAAAGACTTTTTAGCAGGGTTTGTTGTGATAAAACAAAGGGTAATGGTTTTAACCTATGAGAGGGAAGATTCTGGCTGGAAGTGAGGAAACATTTTTCAAAAGGAGTGTGGTAAAGTACTGGCACAGGTTGCCCAGACATGTGGTGAGTATGCCATCCCTGGAGGCATTAAAGGCCAGGCTGGATATGGCTCTGAGTAACCAGATCTAGTTAAAGATATCCCTGCTTATTGTAAGGCGTGTTGGTCTAGAACACCTTTGAAGGTCCCTTCCAAACCAAACTATTCTATAATTCATGTTAGTGCCTGAGGAAGGTGTGGACTGTTTGCTAGATGAGTTGTGTTCATTTAAGGCTAAGTTTTAATAGAGTATAGGCTGACTGTCCATCATTGTGCCTGTACGGGATTGTCTTTGCTTTTCTCCATTTATTTAGCCAATAAGTACTCTCCTTAAGGGATTTGGATGGCTAATACGTCATCCCTTGTATAACATGCATCAATTCATTCTCTAAAACAAGCTGAGCTTTAGACTCCTTGCTAACTATGCTATTAATTTATCTATCTGTAACACCCACGTTACAGGAAGGGAGTAGGCAAATGGAGAATCAGTTGACATATTCTTTTCCTTTCCTAAACAGAGTGCAGATAAATACTTGGTAGTTAATACTACTTATAACCCTGAGACATGATCCAAGGCCAAGTTTTCATGCACTAATTGAGCCATTTCAGAAAAGCTTACCTTCTGGAAGCCACTTTCTGTTTACTAGAGTGGCTAAATAAACACAGTCTGTACAATTTGTCTCCCTAGACTAAATTATCTCTTTTGGATGCTTTGACTATCCAACCAAACCAGCTTTTTTTAAACAAAATAAACATGACAGTACGGACTGTGTTTGGGCAGAGAAAAGGGTCCACTTTAGAGTAAATTTATTGGAAAATCAAAGTTGAAAGAAGTCTTGGTCCTGTGTAGTTTTTTATCTTGTAGTGTATTTGAGAAAAACAGCTTTTTGAAGACTCTCCACTGAGCAACACCACTGGAAGGGGTTGGATGGAGGTGAAATATAGTAGAGAAAGTCTGGGTTTTGCTGTTGGAAAAAAAAAAAAAAAAGGTACCAGAAGGAATGAATTTAATTTGTTTGCAGTGATAGATTGGGTATTTTTTCAGTGTTTTCTGTTGCTTTTTTTCTGACTTCATACTATATAGATAGAATCTTTACAGATCTTCTCAACTGGAGAGCTGGGGACATAAAAGTTTTCTGCAAGTTGTTATTTGTGAGTAATCACTTTTGATTCATGTTCTTTATTGGGTTCTTGCTTTCTTATTATGATTGTACAATAACACTGGATCTGTGTTGTACCTAGCAGAAGTCTAGGTCCTAGGCGAGCTTCCTTAGGAGTAGCTCCTAAAAAACCAGAATGGGCTGACATGAACATCCAGCAAGTCATTCTGCCTTATAGATGACAATTTTTTAAGTTATCTAGCTATGTTTCCAGCAGGTAATATTGGGAGTCTGGTACTGGGCAAGGGATTTAGCCATAGTGTAGATAAGTAGACCTTGAGGGAAATTCTTCTAGCTGATCTATTCTGGGTATTTTTTGTTAGGAATATTTTCAGCCCCTAAACCACTCTTAGAGATAAAGAATGTGTATAGTAGCTCTTATGTACTTTAAATCATTGTTGCAGTTCAATTTCTACAGCAGCATAAGAGCAGCCAACATGCTCATTTAAAACAAGATATATACAAGGGTCCTTAAAATACCCTTATTTTATTATATTTTTCAAGTATAGCTTTTTGAAAATCTCAAGGGTACAAATCACTTCTTATTAAATTTCATATTAAATTTTTAAAGTGACTCAATGAAAGAAGTTGTATAAAACATATTTCACATGACCAGTATGTTGCATGCTTTTCTCACAATTTCTTTCATGACTTTTTTGTCAAACTAGACATTCACTAAAAAAATATCAAATCAGAATGCATAAACTCTGGATTCAGATGCTTTTATTCTGTTAAAAAATATGTCAGAACTTTATTTTAACTTTCTAGTATCTGACTCTTGGATAACTGAATGATCCATTCCCTCTGGCTTAGAATTAATACTGGAAGAAATGCGAAAGTAAGCATTTCCTTTGAAGATATTCAACGTGATTAGAGCAAAGAAATTATCTCAGTTATTAGGGTACATGATACATTCATATTCCTCCATTTCCAGAAATAAATATTCTGGAAAAGAAGCAATGCACATAAGTGGCTAAACATAAATAGTTCCTCTTTTTTTTTTTCCTGAAACAATTGAAACATTTACATTTTGGGAAAGCAATTAATTCCCTTCTCCAGGATTTCATTCTCTGATATGAAATTAGAATTCACTGTAGTTATATAAAAATGTATCTAGCACCAACATAGATCAGAAAACAGAAGAAAATATAAGAGGAATTCTTAGCATACTTTCCTCATTAGCTTTATAGTGACTGAGCTTGCTAAATCAATAATCACTTTGTCGGGCAATTCTTTGCCATTTTTTACTGTCTTTGTACCAAATCTTACCTTTGCAAATGCAAGGACAACAGATCTACTCACATACAAACAAAAATTTTAGCCAGTATGACCTAGTGAATGACTACAGTTAGACATGTTCTTTGCAATGTTCTGATTATCTTTAGGGAGAATAAGAAAAGAAACAAATATTTTGTACAATGATAAATACTAGACTTTTTTCCTTTAATAAATCATGATAAGGCTAGAGTCAATCATGTAGCTAATATTCAATAGCTAATGCTCCTATCATAGAATCACAGAATCATAAGAATCGACTAGGTTGGAAAATGCCTTTAAGACCATCGAGTCCAGCCATTACCCTATGACTGTCAAGACCAAAAACAAACCATGCCACTAAAGGCCTCATCTACACAGATTTTGAACACTTCCAAGGACAATGATTCATCACTTCCCTGGGAAGCCTGTTCCAATGCCTAACCACCCTCTCCGTGAAGACATTTTTTCTAATATTCAATCTAAACCTCTCCTGGTAGGGAGAAAAATGCAGGAAATAGGGCAAAAGAAGCAGCATTAAAAGCAGTTGTTGCTCACAAATTTCATAGGAGGAAAAAAAAAAAAAGTTTTAATAGTAAACATAAAGAAAGTAGCAAGAGCAAAAATCCGGTCTTAACTTGTCAAAGAGATCCACAGTGAACCTGGCTTTCAGGCAGACAGTCTCTGCAGGAAGAAGTTCTTGCAATGATTGTCTTTCAAAGGGAGTGGACAGGAGTCAGGATTCCCTTCCTAGTGTTTCCAAAACAAGCTCTTCACTCTTCAGACACACACACACACACAAAAATAAATAATAATAATAAAAAAAAAAATAGCTTTATGCCCCCCTGATGGGTCACGCATTATTAAAAAAGTTTCCTAAAATATACACACCTCCTTCTTTTAAAATTCTCTATTGGAATATTGTGGTATCTTTTTGCCTTGTATTTGGGAAAAGTTAATAGTTACTCTGCATTTCTAATCTATGTATGTTTAAGCAATCTCCTCTTCAAGTTAGTGACAATCTTCAACACACATGAAATATGAGATTAAACTCACTGGTTGTTTAGTCTTCTAATTATTAAAATACTCTGCAATTATTCAAACTCTAATTATTTAAAAACTCCTCAACTCAGACTATATCACTATTGTAATCTTGGATACCTGTGCCAAAAGTTAATTTCTGAAAACAAATTAGTATTAGAAAAAAATTGCATTCAAAAGAGATTATTGTGCACTTTGTTCTTTTAGCACATTTTGTCTTGGTTGACTTATCTTTTTAGAATTATCTGCCGTAGAATTATCTGGGGAAGTAATCCTCCCTCTCCAGCTGATCGCTGTATAGGTGGTCTTTTCATGAATTTTTATTCGACACATTTTCCATTTTGCCGTCATGTTCTTACTGTGTAAAAAGAAAAGCTTTACAGCTCAAAGTTTCAGTGACAAGTACAAAAGACTAACAAGAGAAAAAAACCCTGCATATCACAATCCAAAGAAACCCCTTGTAGCATAATGTCCACAGTGATGTCAGCTTCAAAACATCCTCCATTCTGATGAGAGGAAAAAGCCAATTAGACAAGTTATCCCAAAGCAATGTCAAAAGCCTACAAATTACAGTAGCTATAAAACCCAATCCCAACAGACTTCTACAAACATGTAAATTAATGCCATTGAAAAGCAATGTAATCAGGTCTCATTTATCATCATAATATCTTCTGATATAATTTCTGCTGAGACCTGATAGCAACCTATGTACATCATAGGCAGTTTATTTAAAGAGGCAACAACTGCTACTCAAGTGACTCCAAACCCAGCTGTTTTAATTGCCCCAAAAGTAAGCAAAAAACCTGAAATTCAAAAAGTGACCTATTGCACTATTTGCTCAGGCTAAACTAGCATCAACTGTATTCATTTCCAAGGTGTGAAGAATAGACTAAAGAGCAAGAAGCTTTGCTTTTCCAAAATTATAGCAGGTTTTAAATCTCTTCTGAATCCAGCTTAAGACAGGAAACACCTGAAAACTCACAGATTCTAATATTTCTGAGGTAAGAGATCATAAATGAAAGATTATTCTACACTTCAGTCAGGGCATACACCTGCACTATGCTAAAAGTGTTACTTCCCAGTGCAGTCGTCTATTGCACTCTTTCTGAACTATTCATGATAGATAAAGAAGTCATGGTTGAGATTTTTAGCTGCAACAATCTCTAAGTCCTAGGGGCTCTTTAAGGGGGAAACAATATTATTTTGTTTCAACACTATGTCAAAATACGTGTTGAAAGAGAAGCCTGAAATATCTGAATGAATTCAAAAATACTGAGCTGTCAGAATCTTTACTGTGTTTTTCTGATTATTCCCTACATCCCTCTGTATAAGTTTCAAAACCAGACAACACTGTCTTACAGCAAGTCTCTGTCAGTGAAGAGCAGGGAGTAAAGAGGAGAAATAGGAATGACTCATCTTAGCTCCAGTAGATTTTGTTTCCTTACTGGTAAACAAAGCAGAATCAATCTCATCTTTGCCTTTAAAGCATTCAGACACTATTTTTCCTTATCAAGCATTTGGATCTGCATGTTTTTCTTCTGCGGAAATCATTGGTAGCAAAGGTATGTGGCTTAACTTTTGAGGCTCTGTCAGATAAGCACTCAAATGTAGCTCATCCACACTTTTTGCGAGATTTCTACTCTGCATGCATAGATACCTGTCCCTAAGCCTCTGTTTCTGCAGTTTGTTGAGTAGCATGTTAAAGCAAACCCATTTTCACTATAAATCAAACTTGAATACTGTATCAAAAATTGAAATAGCTTATGTGCCAGGGTAGAGAGCAATAGGGAGGATATCTGAAGGCAATTCTGGTGTTGACAAACTGGATTTGCCAGAGCCATCTTTGAGCTTATTGGTAAAAATTATAATTAGTGCATTATTCCAGACTAAATACATATATATATGAATATATGCATCTTAAGGTCTTGTAAGAGGTATGACAGAGAGAGATTAACAATGTTTTACATAAACATAAAACATTGAAAATTTGTTTTCTAAAAGCTGGATCCTGCAGATATAACAGATTAAAAAATCAGTGGCGATTTTTTAAAGACAGCTAAGATATTTTTGGTCTTATACTGCTGTTTTAGAACAAATGCATTGAAAACTTGTTTTACAGAACATTATTTGGTCTGTTTTAATTTGATGTCACTTTGTGCTAAGTAAACTGGGGTCAGATTGGTGATTCTAACTTTTCTTATTCCAAATCCAAACTTGCCTTGTAGATTTGGTATTTAAAATTTTATCTTACTGTAGCTTTCTTAGGATTATCTGATTGAGTTTTAAGCTTTGGCACAAATTTTCTCTGAGAGCAGTGAAGAGATGGAACATATGCTTCCAAAAATACCTTAGGAATAGACAGAACATGTTAAGAGGCCATAATTACTCACAGCCAGAAATCTTTGCCTCTGGGGAAAATAAGCTTCCCGAATCTCATTCAGTGACAAATATTGACAAACTCAGTGCCACACTCTGCTTTTCTAACACAGTTTTGTCTAGGAGGCAAAACTGAATAACGTCAAATCAAGGGCAACTTGGATAATGTTGTGGTTTGAGAAGGAAAATCTTTCATTAAGTTCCTGGTAAATGAGAAAAAAATGCAATGCACATCATCTTGTAGACAACTTAGGCTTTTTCAGTGCACTTGGTGTTCTCCTTTCCTTCTCTAAAACAGAGTTCATAAAAAAGCAGGAGCACACACCATGGGTGCAATCTCTATCGCTTATTGCATGAGATGAACAGCGGGGCAAGGCTTTCTGCGCACTCCTCACCATCTTTGTGAGTTCTGATTAGACTCTTTCAAAGGCATCCTGCTGGCCAGGGCTCACATGTGGTGCTTATGGAGAGGAAGTGAGAGACAGCACAGGGGGTGAGGAGGTGAGGGTGAAGGGCAATGAGCTATGGAGAGGGAAGTGATCTGGGTTCTTGGTATTGCAAAGAGGGAAAACACACTGGGATCTGTAGCTTTTTGAAAGATATTTTCCTGTGTTGAAAGCTATAAATATCTGTCCCTTTAGAACTAAAACATTTTAGCAGCGCTGGATTAAGTCTTGCCCTCTCTGATGACTGACCGAGTTTTTTAGCTGGGATAAATTGGATATCACTATTTTGTTAACTGAAAGAGATACCCCAAGACATAGAGGGTAGCGTTGCACATGTCAATTCATCTTTCTATGCTTGTATTTCCTTGTTTTATTTGTCTAGTCAGATTGCAAGCTCTAGATATATTCATGTACATGCATATCTGGATTCCTCGCGTTATCAGACTGCACTCCTCATTGGCATTTCTACAAACTATCCAAATAAATATAATTCCTGCCTTTTATTTCATAAACTTATTTCCCAGACTCAAAGTCTTTGGGTCTTATTCCAATTCATCTGTAATCATAGAAACAAAGAATTAGAGAGTAGTTTGGGTTAAAAGGTCCATTAGAGGTCATTAAGTCCAACCCCGCCCTAGAAGTGAGCAGGAACATATTCATTTTACCTGTGTTAACCTGCCAAGTGGTCCAAGAGTTAGTGGTTTCTGATTTTGTTTTACTTTATACAGCAGAGATGGCCTTGGTTTTAGCTTCCCTTTTCTTAGGTGCAAACATAATCTTATTTCATGTAGGTGAGGATCTCTAAGTTTAAAAGAACTATGTTTTTCCAGCTGCCTACATGTCTGGCTATATAAAACCTTGCTAAAATTTACTACCTCTATCAGCCTCTGAATATTGCTGGCAGTATGTAAGCTTGTAAGTAAAGCCACCCTGATATGGGTGAATTAAACCACTTTTGCATTTCTGGTATTTTGCATTTTGTTTGTTGGGGCAATATCCTGATATACAATAGGTAGTTTTCATTATGGTCCAAAGCTTTTGCTAGTTTATTTTTCCTCAAAGCATGTTAAAATCTTATTCAGTAAGAGGATATTTATGAATATCAGAAATGGATATTTTTTATTAACAAATAAATAAAAGTAAATCCTATGCAATTTGGAAGAGCTTCATTCCTGAGCCATGGTTATAAGTACTCAGTAGGATGAGACATAAAATGTCTTCAAATATTTTATAGTATTTGGCTGAAAAATCTATCTGATCCTGGTGCCTATCTAAAGCTCAGAGATGTAATTTCTTCAATTTCAGATATGAAAATAACTGTAGACTCTATATTTTCAGCTGAGTGTGTATATGCACTTGTGAGACAGAGACTGACAGAAGAGTTTTAAAGGCACAGTATATATATTTGCTATATATATGTGTCTGTTTATGTACTTTAGGATGCACAGTATAAGTAGGATTCTGATTCAAAATATGAGGATCAGGAATACTGGCTCACATTGATAACTATCCATTCTTCTCAATCTGTGCCTCCCTATATGAAACATGGTTTGATATTTTGTAGTGATATAGTAAGCATTCCCTAGTCCCAAGCCAAATCTGCCATCGGCAAATTCATTCCTGCTGTAAATTATAACTCAGTTGTCAAATTAAGAATGTGACGTTATAAGAGACCTTGTAGCACAAAGCAATAATTTATTCACCCCTATGATTGCATCTTACTAATTTTTATTGTGTCCTTCAGAGATGCCTTTCCCATGCTGTGAGGTTAAGAGACATACTTCTCTCTGCTCCCATTTTTAACTTGTCACTAAGTTCATTTACTCCTCCCTGGATTTATTTATTCTCTAAGCATGTTTTCTCAGCCCCACTGAGAGTAACATCTTTCTGCCCTTGGACTTAAGAAAAGCCACAAAACTTCTATTTCACAAAAAGAAGAAGAGAAATATATGATCCTGCTAAGATAACAAAACGGTTCTAATATATTATTCTTTACCTCTCAAAGACTATTGCTTACCACTGTGCATAAAAATGAGACACATCTCTTTTCTAACAACAGCTATTAAATGAAAAGAATATCATAGATACCACATTTAAATGTTGTCATACAGCTACAGATGGGAGAAGAGAGTTACATGGATCTACCTTTTGAGAAAGAAAGGTTTGTGACATTTTCTTTCTCTTTTTCCTCATTTACATTCTCAAAAATAAATAAATGTGGTATTTACAAATGGTCACTCTGTTCAGAATGGAAAATTTCTTACTAATTCCCTGCTTTCCCATAATCAATAAAAAATTCAAACTGCTATTGTCAGAATCAGGGAGTTAGAAAGAAAAAAAATAATTAAAAGAATGTAAAATAGAATAAGAAGATAACATATAAAGACAAATGATAAATTCTTGCAAAAAAAACTGTTCAAGAAAAGTAAGAAACCATTTGGCAGTTTGAATGTTGAAACATTCTCTGACTTTAGTAGTAATAGCATATAGGAGTAAATGATGCTTTACACAACTAGTAAAAATCTACTATGATAAAATACTACATTGAAAAAAATTACACTAAGGATTTGGTTTTTAAGGGATTATTACAAATGGGTCCTGATCAAAAGGCATTAAAAAGTGATTCATGATATGAAAAATATACAAATAATTATAATGTTTCTATGATGTGCTCTCCAGAAATTAAAATATTTCCTATGGATATCTGTGCTTATATACAATGGGATGGGTCTAGCCTGGACTTGGCTTATACCAGGCAAAAGAATATGAATAAAGTGTATATGGCTTTCAAACTCAGACTCACTTGGCAGCATATATTACCTCAAACCACATCAACATGATTTTATCAAAGCACCATATTGGAAGCTCAGTTGAATTTTTATGTCCACTGTGACCTTTTATATTCTATCCAATTTACACCATGACTAACTTCTGTTCAGAGTAGCCCTGAGGAGAAGAACTTGGGGGTATTAGCTGATGAGAAAATGAATGAGCTGGCAGTGTGCTCTTGGTTCCCAGAAAGCCAACCTCATGCTGGGCTGCATCAAAAGGAGTGTGACCAGCAGCATGAGGAAGGTGATCCTGCCCCTCTTCTCTGATCTCCTGAGACCTCACTTGGAATACTGTGTGCAGTTCTGGTGTCCACAACATAAAAAGGACATGGAACTGTTAGAACAAGTGCAGAGGAGGGTCATGAGGATGATCAAGGGACTGCAGCACCTCCCCTATGAAGACAGGATGAGAGAGTTGGGGCTGTTCATCCTGGAGAAGAGAAGGCTGTGTGGAGACCTCAAAGCAGCCTTCCAATATCTGGAGGGGGCCTACAGGGATGCTGGGGAGGGACTCTTCATGAGGGATTGTACTGAGAGGACAAGGGGTAATGAGTTCAAACTTAAACAGGGAAAGTTTAGATTGGATCTGAGGAAGAAATTCTTTACTGTAAG
>JASSUY010020598.1:4443-24620 GCA_032466535.1 Forpus xanthops
TCCAAAATCCATCTCCAAGAATCTCTAGAGAACTCGTGTGTTCTTCAATGTGCCAGTTTGTTTTGTATACACAGTACTTGATCACAGATTTGAGGTTTATTCACTTATAGAAAGACTACCTAGCATCTCCTTCTCTTTCTAATGAATTATTTACATGCATGTTGACAAATATCCTCAGCAACATGATTTCAGGTGCATGATTGCTTTTGCAACTTAGATATTAACATTCAGCTTCTAAGTAGCATATGGGCTTTGGCACACAATAAATAATGGACTTTTCTGCTGTTTGCTTAGGTATGTAATCACAGGAGCCATGATCATACTTTTTACCTGAAGTTTAAGAATAATTTACAAAAATAAAGATCAGTGAATAGAGCTGACATTGTCTTCTCAGCTCTTAGCAAGACCTGGTCATGTTCTAACTGTGGGAAGCAACCACTTCTGGAGGGATTTCTCCCCATGGAGAATGGATCTCCCTTCAACAGCTCCAGCCCAGCACCAATGTGCATTTTTGACTGCCGGCTAGAAAGCTTGATTTTGCAGTGAGACTTGATCATTCTGTTGGGAATCACCTGATATGATTACCTACAGGTCACTGGACTCAATAGCTTCATGATTCCCTCCAGTCTTATCTTGTGATTCTGACAGTAGAGGCCAAAGGATGATTTTGCTGCTTTTTAATCCTGTTAGTCCTCCAGAGCCAATGCACAGCTGGAACTTCCTCTGTGTGCAGCAACAACATCACTCACTGAATTAGGATCAGCTGCACATCTCACCACAGCTGTTCAGGTGTCAGTGGGGACATGGATGAAGACGATGCAGAGGCAGGATGTAAATAAGAACAGCATTTTGCTGGCAGTCTAGAGGGGATGTGAAAATCTCTCAGAATGGGAAAAGTCACCTTGACTCACTGATACCATCAGTACCAATCAGAGAAAAAATCATAGAATCATAAAATAGTCAGGGTTGGAAAGGACCTTAAGATCATCTAGTTCCAACCCCCCTGCTATGGGCAGAGACACCTCCCACTAGCTTAATCTAAATAATTTTCGAAATACCCTGTAGTGGCTACTGTAATGTTATTGAGCACCACAGACATATCTGAAGTGGGCATCTTTAATCCAAAGTCTGCATATTTGCTCGGGAACAACTGAAAGACAGGAAAAACAGGAAGGTTCTATAACGTAGATCTAAAAAGAGTGTTTAATAGCTCTGGAACAAAATAACTTCATTTGTTTTGGTCTATTTAACACAAAGTATCTCTAAATATTTTCTTTTGCAGGTGTTTCTGACAAGAATGGATGTTGATATGTTATACAGTCCTTTTGAAACTTTAGATCAAGTCACCCTCACTGTTTTTCATCTCCCAAAGAGAAGGCCCTTAGAAAAGTGTATTATATACATATTTTTTCGAGCTAACAAAATATTTCAAGCAAAAAGGGTTAATTCTGTATTATGCAGAACTGAATGAATGTCAGCATGTTGCAGTATACTATGACCTGCTGAAACTCTTCATCCTCATCTAAATGGAGCTCTCCTGACAGGAGAGCCTGGGTTAGGGTTCCCTGCACAGTCCTGTTCTGTAGGTGACATCCCAGGGTTTCCTCTGCCCTGTGTTTCTGTGAGGTGTGAGGATGGACACATATCACACGCCTTACCTAACTAACCCAGGAGGGCTTTCTCATGGATCATTTTGCATTTTCAAATACAGAACAGAATATCTGGATTGAGCCTGTGCTTTTCAACTCAGCCTACTTCTTGGAAATACAGCTGAGGAGAAATGTGAGCAAGAGAAAATTTGGGTCAAAGACAGTGAATAGTTTCATATGATAGAAAAGCAAAAGAGGCCTTGAAGTAGTTTACCTCCATATTTTAAATAAAATTATGATAGAATTTACTTTTGGAAATGTTTTATCTA
Organism: Forpus xanthops; assembly: GCA_032466535.1. NCBI lineage: Eukaryota > Metazoa > Chordata > Aves > Psittaciformes > Psittacidae > Forpus > Forpus xanthops. The sequence goes on from JASSUY010020598.1 coordinate 6,362, forward strand.
GGTAATAGAAGATTAAGAAATACAGGAATTAACCCCCTAAGGGAGCTGAAAGATGTGTTGCAGCTGAATTAAATGATGTCTTTTCTCCCCTCCTTGTTTTCATCTATTCAAAAATTGAAAAAAAATAAATAAATAACCATGGGCTGGTTGAGGCAGGGAGCTGAAACTGCTGTTGTGCATAAACTGCAGAGGGGCCATAATGCTGGTGTGAGGCTTCTCTATGGAGCACATGGAGGCAGAGCTTAGTGCTCCTGCCACACTGTCAGAGATGAAGGGGGAGGTGGAGGCAACCTGGAGCTCCTGTGGGCACCCTGACCTTATGCTCACCAAAAGTGTCTGCAACAAGCCTGGCTTTCCAAGAGTTTACTTAATTAAAGCAGTCAGCAAGACTGTAACTGCTCTGCCGCCTCTTTTAAGCCTCTGCCCCAGATATTTGTTGCCTTTCCCTGTGCTTCACAATCATTATGTCCATCTCCAGCCTCCAAATCAGACTGTTCTCACTGGTGCAGTGGTTGCTAGTTATCGTTATTACCCATCCTTAGTTGAAATAAAGATCCCAGGTTATGGTCACCTGCATAGCATCAAAAGGAACATCTCTGCTCAGGAGTGGTCACAGGCTGAACCAACCACACTTGGAAAAGAAGCAAAGTAGAGAAAAAAGTCATGGAGCGCAACGCTTCAGTGACAAAGCCAGGAGGGGAACTGTTTTCTCTCAGTCCCCATCTAGTGCCCTGCTGCTCTGAGCCTCCTTGTTTTAGGCTCAGTGGTTCTGTAGTCTTGTATATGGAATTCTACCAGCCCTTGGGAGAAGCTGAGCTCTATCAGCAAGGTGCTGGTAACGGGGGGGTGTGGGGTGTGTGTCTTTCCTTGTGTAAATTCAAGAATAAAAGTTCTAGTATTTGCAATCCTTCATTATGTATTAGCTAAGGAATTAAATATGGTTCCCAATCCCAGAGCATTTATGACCCTGTTGATACTTGTGATGTCCATTGCTTCCACCCTATCCTCATGTCATGTTAAAGGGTTATTGCATAAATCAAAGGGTCAGTAGTAGAGGAGTACACTGCAGAATAGCAATTTGTTTTCATCCTTATCCCCTGAAAATGAACTCCACCTCTGGTACCTGGCATGTACAGGTATGCAGAACAAGCACAGCACCAGGCTTTCTGTCTTTCAGAAATTGGATTTGGTTTCCTTTCTTACTAAAACATCATGAAATTACTGCTGAAGCTGTTTGTATGTAGGAAACCTACTGTTGGCTGATCTAGGACCATGAGGACTAGAACCACAGGCTGCTATGGCTCAAGATCAGTGATTAACTTCTTTAGCTCTGTGGGAACTTAGGGTGGGCACTAGATCTACTACTACCTGGTGAATTTAACAGCAAATACTGGCTTAGTGGTTATGGTATGTACCCTGGAAGTTCTGCCTGCGGAGACCACTAGCACATATATTATGAAGAAGACAGAAAGCAGGTCAGGAAAGCTGGGATGTACCCAGCACTCACCAACACTGTTCATCGTAACCTGTTTTGTCTCTGTTATTTCTTTTCAGGATCCTGCTGTTTTAGAAGCTCACTGTTCCTACCTTACTTCAGACACTGCTCTTGTGCTGTGTCTTCAGAGGCCAAACGCTGTGAAGAAGCTTATAGATTTACTGGGCCCAGAGGATCCTAAAGTAGGCCAAGCACTAGATCCGTCCCTCTGGAGGGCTCAGTATGGCACCAGCACAGTCCAAAATGGATTTTATGGTAAGTTTTTGTAAAAGAAAAGTCCAAAGGCTCAAACATGCCATTGGAAAAATTACATTATGTTCTGTCACCTCCTGCATTGTCAATGTAGGTCTAGCCTTGGCAGGTGGTAGAATCCATTATCCCCCTAGAAAGACTTCACTGTTGTCTTGGTGGCTGAACTGTGAAATATAACCCAACAAGATATATTAAAAGGTTTCTTCCCAGAACAGCCCTAGCTCTCTGCCTTCCACCAGAACAGATTTCCTTTGATCTCTTCACTACTTGGTCATTTTGTACTTTTAGCTTGGTTATTTTGTAATTATCCCCAAGAGCCCGTCTGTCTTCTCTCTGCTTCAAAGCTACCCTCCTTGTAACTTCATAACCCACTGGCCAACTGCGACCAGATTCCACAGATGGAGAAAAGACTCCAAGATACTGAGTTCCTGTGACATTTCCAAACACTAATGATTGATTAGAAAGAGGTTATCAAAAATGGCTTTCCCTTAAGAAAGCAGGCAAATTTGGCTTGTCCATTCGAAGAGGCTCTTGCCAGCTGCCACATCAGCAGGGGCACACCAGTTAGTCAGCACCTGGATGCTGAACCAGCTCATCTGCCAGCACGGGGGGAGCTAGGATGCTGCAGTGGCACGTGGTATGGCAGATAGCTGTGAGTGGGTGTGAAGAAGGGCAAAATGGGAAGTATTGCTGGAGAGAATGGCCTGTAGAGATCCAAGAGTATTGCTGGAGCAGGCCTTGGCTGCTGCCACAAAGAGGGAAGAATAGAATTCAAACATTCTTAGAGAATTAAGCATCATTAGTTCACTGTCCATGAACAGTGTTTTTCCTCAGTATGGTGCTGATTGTGCTGTGGGTGGTTAAAGGGATGTAAAAATAATAAAAGCAATAGTTTCTATAAACACTCTCTACTGTGAGCTAGCAGACACAGTGTACCTTCATGTTCCAGAAGAACTTTCTTGTCAAGATTGGAGTATTTGGCTCTGTATTGCATTTTGTGCTGTCAAATCACTATTTTTGTCCACGTCAGGTGATCTTTTGAGGAAAACTGGTAGGGAATGAAGAAGCCCCCATGTACAGCCCTGGGGGAGATAGTCAACCCCTTGAGATAGAACCTTGTAGTTTTTAATCAGATATGATCATAATCCCTAGGAACAAGTGTAAGCCAAGAGAGATCTCACACTACTTACAGGATCTCATTCATGGGAGTGACTGCAGAGCAGGATCTACCTACACAAAAGGAATGGTCAGGGCTCTTCAGCCAATGTTTTTCCACTATCAGCCCCTGCTGCTTTTGCTCTTAAATTTAATGGCTTGCATATGCAGGCTGCCTTGAGAATGAGAGCTCTTCACCCTCAGCTAATAATTAGTAATATATACCCCAAACTTAGGATACTCATACTACTGTTAGAGTACCTCTAGGATAACTCAGCTAAAGTTTACTTTATATTAGCAAGAGAAGCCAAATCTCACCCTATCTTTCACTGGAAGAGCTCACTTTTATAGAAGCCCTCAGATGTGTGCTTAGGGATTGATTCCTTTCCAAAGGCTGGGCTGAGCACAGAGCTGCACTTAGGCGGCCACCACCAGCCCTCTGAGCCCAGCATGTGCTTGCATTGAGGGCAACAATGTGCCTGTTTCACAGAGCCATCCTTGCACACATCCAAGGAGGCTGAAGGCAGCTGTAGCTGATGTACTCACTGACTCACGGTCTGATCCAGCTCTGTGCAGGGAGGTGTTTTCCATAAGGGAAGAAGCATTCATAACCTCTTGCATCTCCAAGAGCTTGTCCTCCAATAGGGGTGAAACATTTACCTACAAGATAAGCAGGAATTGCTGTATTACTCTGTGAATAATCATTTGGGAGGGCTGTAGAAGATCATCTTCATCTCCTAGGAGGGAATACTGAGCCTGCTCAGTTTACTCCAGCTGAGGAAGATCTCTAGTTAGTGTCACCTCGTTGAAGTAGAGCAAACTCCAGCTGTGTGTTTCCTCTCAAAGTAATTGGGGAAGGTCAATGGAGATGAAGACTATGTTCCAGTGATACTGTTGAACCAATTAATGCGTTTTAATACTCTGATGCTCAGCTGCAGAGGTAAACCTGCACTCCTCTCTTCTCTTCTTGGTCTTACAAAGTCATCATGTAGTGCTTTTTCTTGAACCCAAAGATCTCTTACGCAGGCATCTTATGCAGTCTTATACTTGGAGGAAAGTGAGAGCAAAAATGTTGCAAGCTTCAGGAGCATCTGTGTTGTCCTCTGTAATGGCATCAGTTACTTAAGGAAGATTTGACTCAGGAGTACATAAAAAATCCAGTACAACTTACATGCTGATGACTTAGGCAATCTTAGGATTGTAAACTACTACATTAAGGACTCTGGCTATTCAATAGCTGGACTTACCAAGTTCAGACAGGACTGAGTGCTGTAAGAGCATTAAGGCATGTTTCTCTGAATGGGTAGCCTGCAAAAGTGATATTTCAGAGGATATTTGCATTTTGTGTATTTGTATCCCAGGAGTATGAATCTGTGCTGTCACTTGACAATCCATCTGAACTCCAGTTATATAGAAACAGCTTTTCCTTCTCTAACATTTTCCACCCACAAACCTCAAAGCATTCTAAATAGTGCTTTGTAACAATGTTGCTTTATAGGGATATTCTATATCCAGATGCTGAGCCTGGAGGGACCTCACAAGTCACTGAGTTCAGTTAATTCCTCCACAGGCAATGCCATCATATATTCCCTTTCATAAGGATCCACCCCAATGGCATGGTTGTAACAGAACTTCACTGCTCTGATAGCTAAAATTCTTCTTACATTTTCAAATTTAAATATAGTCATACCCAATTTGTATCCTTTTGTTCTTGTGCCAATACCTGTACTTCAATTTTAAGTAGTTCTTTTTCCTCTCTGACCTTTTCTACTCTGATGTGTTTATCATAAATCAGATTTCTTCTCAGCTTTGTATCATGTTGGGTCAAACAAGCCAAGGTCTTTTAGTTTTAACTCTTCAGATGTTTCTGCATTCCTTCTGTGATCCTCATATTTTTTCTCTGTGTACGTGTCCCAGTCTCAATATCCATCAGCAATGCCTCACACTAATTCTGATTTCTGTTGTAAGTCAGAGCCCCCAGAGTATCTGGGACTTGGTTTATTGTTACAAGGCATATTTGTTTTACCAACTAGTAGCTCCTTCCCATTCAGTAAGGTCAGCCTGGTGTGATTTAGAAGCAAGGGAACAAAAATGAGGGATTGGAGCTGGTATTAAAGAGGTTCACAGGCTGCTTAACACAATTCCCTTCACTGCTCTGCTAGGAAATAGGAGTCTTGTTTACATGAAGAAGCAGCTGAGTGGTAATAAGACAGAATCACAATATCAAGAAGGCAATGAAACTGTTCTAAATATAATGATTTAAAATGTTTGCTATTACTGTATAGAATGGCTGGCCTTTGAAGCAATTACTTCAGTACGCTGCACATCATCAGTCTCTCCAAAAGATGAGTGTGAGTCTAGAGAATGTTTAATTCATGGACTGAGAGAATCTTCTCATTGTATTTATCTCTCAGGCTCCGAATCCTATCAAATAGCTGTCCGGGATATGAAGCTCTTTTTCCCAGAAGGGCTGTGCTACACCAAGTGTCAGACATTAGAGGAGGAAGAGGTAAGATTCTGCCCTTCCCTGAGAGGTATCCTGCTGTGTCAGAGAAATGACTTTGGTCTTTCTTTCCTATTATGCTTTAGATTATGGTTTTTTTGCTCTGTTTTACCAGCTGCTGAGATTTCCTTCTGTGGATGTTCCTGTCACAAGGTGCTCACTTTGTCTTGACCCAGACAGCCCCAGTGGAAAAGTACTTTTCCAGATATGTTTGTCCAGTAACCTGTACCATAAATTCAGAGCTCATACTTCAGAAGCTAAGTTCCCAGACACAGTTCACATCACTGTGGAAGCAGGTCACAGGGAGGGATAGCAGCATCATCAGTTACTGCTGAAACATAGCTGGCACAGGGGCTGCTTTTTAACCACCTTTTCTCATGTAGTGTCCAGGAATGGAGATGAAAAGGCACAGGTGGTAATGTAACTCACTGGTTGCTGAATGTCTACCACAGAATATGCACACATTCACATGCTCACAGGGTGAGCACTGCCCTGTTTGTGTGCCAAGGGTGTTGTCTCTTGTGCCTTGTGTGCAGAGGTATCAGACCACAGCAATGCAAAGGGTAGAACTGTCTGTGTGAGACATCTCAAGCTGAAAAGACACTGCTTGCAGAGCTGCTGGCTGCCTGCGTCTTTTCCTGCCCATAGATAGAGGTATAAAGGCTCACAGTCTAGCCCCACATCTTCCCTTCAGGCAGTGCCGAGTAGCTTACCAGTACCACTGTAGCCCTCACTGCTCATCTAGCCCTCATGCTGCTGGTCTGTAGTTCAAACCACTGTAGACTGCCAATGGCTAAAATGAAATAGTAAGGCTTTCCTGTTCCACTAGTTTTGTATGTCATTTCCACTCTGATAATTTTCTTCTCAAAACCAGATTTTGAAATTATTTGGTTATGTCCAAAAAAGGGCTGGAAATCTTTGACCTTTGCTTTTGTCCACATGGCACAGAGATTACCCAGCTGAGTTAGTCCAAGGAGATTAACTCTGGAACTGGAAGCAGCCAGCCACATCCATAATATGCTTCACTAATGTGGGTGTTCTCCCTCTACAACTCAGTTACAGGGCATCATTGCTGTACTGTGCTGGAATGCAGATACACCAGTTCATACAGAGAAGGAAGGGAGCCACTACACACTGGATAAAAATGTCTGGCCTTGAAAAGCTGGGAACAAAGACCTTAGAAAGATGTCTGTATACAGGACCTTTAAAAGGATGTCAAGATGCTGTTCTGAATTAAGCCCCAATAAGGATAAATACAATGCACACAAAATGTTCTTTTCTCTCTAGGCAAGCAGGTGTTTCCTGGGCTGTAATTACAGAAATACACAATGAAAGCTTCACAGCTTGCCTCAATCAATGTATCTGAAGTGTTATCCTTCCTGATCGGGTAATGGTGTTCCCATGAATTGTCTCTCTCTCCTTCCCTTCCCTCCTGCAGATCTATAACCTGAAACGTGACCCCATAGTCAGTTTGGAAATCAAGAAGCAACGGAAGATCATAAAGCGTGGAGCAGGAGGGCAGCTCAGTTTACTGGGCTCTGAGCAGCCGCGCAACCTTGGTAAGGAAATGCGTAACTCTTGTTATAGATTGAGACTGCTATTGATTAATTGGATAGCAAGACAAACCATCTGGTGACAGCAAGATGTGATATTGATGTCCTTTCAGAAGGGAAAGACAGCTCTGAGCTGCAAAGAACAGCTCCAGTGGAGTTCAGCCATTTGACTGTTTACCTGCCATGCCCTTCCACTGCCAGAGCTTTTATGGGTTGAAATGCAGGGCTGTTCAGAAGTGCTGACCTTAGCATCAGCAGAAGAACCATCGCTATCACACATCTCATGTAAGCAGTAGTGCCCATGTCTCTGCTGCACTTTCACGCTGCACTTAAATATTGACTTGGCCACAGTGGTTTGCATCTCCATTCAAAGCCTGCCACAAGAGAGGCCAGCACACTGTAGGGATGGGTGAGAGTGAGATGTGTTGTTCTGTCAGTAGGTAAATACAGTTTATGCTTTAGTGCTTTGGCAGTGTAGCCAGCTCACTCTCAGGAACTCAACTGAAATCTTGTTCAGTTCCCACTAGCTGATGAACAGCTGCCAGCTCAAAATGACTTCTGCTTAATGCTGCTCTGACTTTGACTTGAAGCTGAAGCTTCAGCAAACCTCTCACTTTCCTCAGCCACTTATAATTTCTCAGCCTTTTCTGACGATTTTAATTGATAGGCATGTATACACCACAGGCTGTCATACAACATCAATAATGTCAGGAGATGTAACTAACACATGGGGATGCTTCCATGTTGGGATATTGTGGATTGATTCCGAGCTTTTATAAACAAGCAGTGACCAGGTAAAACATCCCTGTGGTGTTCACTGGGGAGCAGACTTGTTTGGAACTGGGTCATTCTCATTCCTATAGCTTGAGTTTTGATGTGACTGCAAGCAGGAGGGTGGACAACTGAGCAAACATTCCTGTGCTGCACCTGAGTGCTGCAGTTGTTGATCCCAGCTGTAAAACCACAAGGTTGTTGTGGACAGGCAAAGAGTAGGATTAAAATGCTGCAGAACTACTGACCATCACATCTCACCTTAACCCCTTATTGATACAGAGCTTTTGGGTATTGACCCTTACCTGCAGGTGCGTGAGACAGTGCATGTAGAAGTGCAAAGAGGGTGCTGTAAGCCCAGGCCTTTGCCTTAATGCCAGCAGAGCTACTTGGGAAGCACAAAGTCACCTGGGGGGAAATAGGGGGTGTCTCTGAAGAAGGAATTTAGCCAATGTAATTAACAATGAATTCTTTCCACTGTCATAGTTCACCTTTGGGTTATGCTCCATGAATGCTTCATAATCATTGCAAAAATCACCAGTTCTTAGGCAAGCGCCTTTCTTAGGTTGCAGACCTAAGAAGGACCTTGTTATTGTAGCTACTAATACAGCAGGGATGACTACATACTGACCGTGTAGTGGGAGGGTGAGGCCTACCTGGCAACCTTATCTGGGTATTTAAAGGGTGGCTACAAAGTCTCTGTTTTCAATGTAGCTCTCTTTTTGTAAGGAGTTACATGTAAAATACAAGGGGTGGTGGGCAGAAGTTGATCCCAGGGGACAGAAGAGGAGAATTTTTTTCCAGTGAGAACAACCAGTAATTGGAACAATCTCTTCAGGGAAGTGATGGATTCCCCAACACTGGACACAGTTAATACTGGACTGGGCAGGGTGCTGGGACATCCAGTATATGTCAATACTTAATCTAGAAAGGTTGGATCAGATGATACCTGAGATCCCTTCCAAGCTCATGTTCTGTGATTTATTACTGACGTTCCTAAGACTGTTGTATGAGTCCTGGAAGAAGAACTTTGTGACTGTGTATCCAATAGCAGCTTTGTTGAGATGACGAGGCTGTTCTGCATGTAGCTGCCTGGGTGGCTGCAGAGATGCAATCACATCATTGTGTTTATGGTGGGGCATGTCAGCTCAGGCTGTGTGTCACGACACTGTGTTCAAAGCACAAAGCTGCAGTGAGAGGAGACTTGGAGGTGCTCAGTCCAAAACATCCTATATTGCCGCTGTTGTAGGGTATGTCCCCCCCTCAACTTACTGCACAATGCAAAAGAACTGGGCTTGTGCCCAGGTTTGTACTTCTTGATTTTTAGAAGAGATTGCATAAAATAAGATAAAATAGGGAGAAAAAATAGTTTATTATGGAGAGAGCACAGATATTCTGCAAGCTTTGAACAGCCTGGTGGTGGGAGCACATCTCAAATGGTATGCCCCTAATTTCCTGCTGCATGAGGATCATTTTGCTTTGAAGATGTCTAAGCAGAGTCGAAAGGAAACCAGTGTTCAGCCTTGATGTGTTGGTGTCTCAGAAAATGTATTTCAAAGAGTCACTGTCCTGGAAAAGCAAGCACACGTGATCACTGAACTGTCAGGAGCAATACAGTATGTGCCTCCAGCGAGCCAGACGCATCCTTCACTTGGTGGCCTCATCTTGAACACTAGAGGTAGCTCTTGCACACAAAGAAGCCTCTCCTTTTCAGCGGATCATTATGACAAAGCTGCTGCCTAATGGACAGACAGATTTATCATGAGGAAAATATGAAATACATTAAGTCTTATGTACGCTGGTTCAGAATTACATTTTGGATTATAAAAAGCAGCTGGATTAACAGATTTCTTTGCTTGGAAGAAATTAAATGGACTAGTATCCCTTGTAGCAAAGCAGCAGTTGTCCTTGTCTGACTTCTGAAATGGGGTCACTACTGATGTCTTGTGATCTCCAGAATAGGCATGCAGCAGTTCAACAGCTCAGGGTGAGCAATTGCATCTGTGAATATCCCAAACCATATAACAATGCTTGAAGGCCTCAGATCTTCCAGTTACTGGTCTGTGGCCAGGAAGAATTACTTAGAGGGCTGCCAGTTGTGGGGGATAGGTATAAAACAAGCATATGTTGCACTTTGGTCTTTCAGATCAGCCATTGCTCAACAACCTCTGCCAAACCACTTGCCTCCTATTGCCTGGGTTGAGCCTTAGGGGTACAGAGCCCCCACCTTATGTGGAACTGCTTGATGAGCTCATTGGCACAGATTTCACAGTGACTGGAGTACGTCTCACTGTTCTGGACATGCCACAAGCTCACTTCATCTCCGAGACACTAAGCAGAGCAGGATGCAGTGCTGCAGCACAGGTATGGAACAGCTGGAATCATGCTTTGCTTCCTTCACACAAAACAGGAGCTGTTTAATGCCATGCTGTGCTTAAACCATGACAGGGATCCAGCTAGCTTGGAGCAAACTTGCTTTAGTATCAGAATTAGCACAGCACTGCACACAAGCTCTAATACTTCTGGTAGGGAATGCGGCAGCATGCCTTGCTAGCTAGTTCCTGGTGTTCCTATATCTCCACTGCCTTGCTGACACCTAACCTTAACATTGTTATGCATGCCCTAATGTGAATAGCACATCCACATCAAACATTTTATTCAGTTCACCTTTCAGTATGCAGTTGCTGCTATTACATATGTTCTTCCACTGTATCCTGTCTTGGTTTTACATGTAATATAGTTTATATTTCCCTTTTTCTAATCACACCCCATTAATCCTCTTCTGCAATGCTAAATAACCCTTCCATTTTCTGGACTGTGCCCTGGAGTCCTAGGCACAGATTTCATTTTGCTTCCCACTTAGTTGGTGCTGACAGCTTAAGCTGCAGTCCAGCATGAGGTTTGAGCAAGCATTCACGGGGCTTAAGCATGAGATATGCTACGGGTGCAAGGAGATAGATTGCTTTACATCAGTGTCTCTTTGCACTTGTGCAGGAGAAGCCCGCCATCTCAGGAGCCTTTCTAGGGCAAGATGCTAAGGTAAAGCATGCAATAAAGTGTTGTCAACAGCATAGAGTAAACAAGGGGGGAGCCTACTTGTGCTGGAAGTAGCAATCAACAAAGCACTGTCAGAGACACACAGCAGTCCCTCAGAAAAAAAAAAAAAAACAACAAATATTGGTGCTTACAGCCTTTCAGTTATGAGTCTTTGGTGTTATCTGTAAGAAAAATAGGTAAGATCTTTTCAGGTCCTGATTTTTTAAACTGACAGCATCCCTTTGAAGTACATCTATATAGAACAGCAATTACACCTAACATCCAATTAGTGTAAGCACTTCTTCCTTTTCCTGTGGCTCCCCTAGGATGCCATCCCTCTGCACATGGGAAGGTGCACAGTTCTCTAAGGACAAAGCGAATCAGCATACGGGAGGCAGAGCTATGGCAGCAGCACTGCTCACCTGGCCGTGAAACACTTCCTCTTGGCAGAGATGAATTGCTCTGAGCAGAGCTGGAATGTTTCCAGAAGGGTCTGGCACTGTTGAGCCAAAGGTGAACATTACAGCATCTGCTTTCCCTTGCCAGAAAGGAGATGGGCTCTGTCAAGTAATAATTGTTTCTGCTACAGTATCTCAGCATTGTCTGATATCTCCACATTCCTTTTTCCAGTAGACTTAGCAACTGAATAGCACTCCTAAATAACCTGTTCATTTTCACTCTAAGAGACAGGAACACAAATATTATGCCACAGGAGCAGGGTAACTAACAGTTCAGACATGATACCCTTTCAGTTTGAGAGAGTCTGTTGCTCTGTGACTTTCTTCACCTCACACAGCACATAAGCTGTTATCTGTGTGTCAGGAGTTTATCAGTGAGGCTTACAGACTCACCTAAGTGGACAGCAACAGCAACACTCTGTTCTTCCCTGTCTTGCAGTGTTCCCTTTTAAAGAATGGTTTGTGTCTAGTGCTGGCAGCACAGCGAGACAATGCAGTCATTTGCTTCAACTCCCTGCTGGACAGGTAAGTGAGGACAATATTGCTTTACCACCACTGTCTCACCCCCTGCCAGAGAGCCTGTGATCTGAGGGCGAGCAGCTGTCTTTCTTCTCTGTACTTCACTTCCATTTCAGACTCCCATGAGGTCAGGTGCCTCTCAAAGGCAACACAGCCTTCCTAAGTTATGTTATTAATGGATCAGCATGTTTCCCAGTTTCAAAACCACGTGTCCTACACTAGGCCCTTAAACACAGTTGTGGTGTCTGTGAGGCTTGGGGCCATAGTTCCATGGATACAGGGAATTCTCTGAAATAAGGGCTGCCATTGGGAAAAAAACCTGCTGAATCAATAAAATTCCTAGGAGAAATAGCTTAGCAGATTCTATGTTTACTATCAGAAAAAAAGCCCCAAACTTAAAATAAAAGCCAGATAGCAAAATCAAAAATGAGCCTCTTAAATAAATCACCAGAAATGCTGGGTAGACAATATATGAGCCTGGTAAAACAAACAGAACCCCTCTGCAGGGACTGGTTAGTGAAATGGAATGATTAGCAGGGCAATTAACCCACTGCTCCCCAGAGGGAAGGTTTCCTTGCATAGGGCTGGTGTTTGGCAATGCCGTGTGTGTGTGGCTCTTGCACATGGTTTCCTCTGGCAGGGGAAGCCAAGAGAGTCTTTTTTTATTGACACAGTCAGTGCAGAGCAGTTCAGCAGTACACTGGTAAGATTGTTGTGACCGTGGCTGTATCTCTGTTCATCTGGAGGACTTCCAGGTAACACTGTCAGTGGGACAGGAATATGGAATTCAAGGATGTCATGGGTTTACAAGAATTAAGGGGGTCAAATCTGAGCCAAGCTGGTTCACAAATCTCATGCAAGCTGGTAGACACTTTGGAGTTCTCATAGTTTGATGAAACTTTATGGTGCTCAGTCATAAGGCCACACCTTGGAAGAATAGTTGGAACAAATTCCATCAGTAACTTCTCAGAAATGTTTTGAACCCAATGACAAAATTTGGGCCTTGCTCCCATTGATTTAAAATCACACCCTGGGTAGCCACATCCCAAACTTTTCACCCTACAGCACTAAGGGGAAGAAAAGAGTAAGCTATCCAGGATCTTTCTAGCATGTTTTCCCCACTCCTTCCCTGGTTTGCAGGGGAAAAGGGAGCTGTGGGGAAGCTCAGAGATCACTGCAGAACGTAGTTCTGTCAGGGTGGCTGTTAGCAGAGCTGGCAGATATCCCACATCTCTTTGTTTTGCCCAGTCTTTTGTCCATCAGGGTCATGAGTGGTGCATAACAAAATCAGCTCCAATCCAGTGCTTCTCTCTTCTATAGGCTTAACTTGATATGTTTTATGATTGCCAGTCTCAAGGCAGCTTCCGTATAGCAAACCTTGTGTCTTCTCACTGCCGTTCACAGGGAGGAATAAGTGCCAGTCTCAGCTGTGTTTTCACCCCTCATCCTGCTCTGTGCCAGGATGGCTGTCTCTACAAAGGATAAACTTCCTTGCTGAACTGCAAAGTACATGTGCATAAATTCTGCCTGTTAGGAGGCACACCCAAGGGGCAGGATCTGCTCTGCCTCTTACCCACAGTGCCACAAGTAGTGATCCTGCAGCCATTTCAAACCAGCTGTACAAAACAATAACTGCCTTTGTGATTGATGATGCTTGTGGAAGGGAGGGTGATGAGGTATGCCCAAGGAGGAAGCAGAGATCCCTGGATAGATCCACCATAGCCATCAATAACCTCACACCTTTATTGCAGTATAAGCATCATACTGTTTCAAATCAACTTTGCAAATATCTTTGAAAACCCAGCCTGACTCCACCAGTGTCTCATAAGGACACTTCATGCTAAGACGTCTTTGATTCAGAATAACATCTGAGGTTAATTACACTTACAGCTCCACCAGCAGGAGCCACGGGACCTTTCTTGTACTGCCTAAATCACTGTATTTATTTCCCTCTTCCTACCACAGCCCAGGATTCCAGTACCTGCACAGGTTCTGGCCTGCATTTCAGCTGCATTGCTGAAGCACCTCAATGTAAGAGATTATTTTACAGCCCAGGGAGTTGATTCACAGCTGAGCCACATTATTTAGGCTTTGTGCCACAGGGAGAAACGTTGCCATCTGTATGGAAGCCTGGGATATGATGTCAGAGATGGGCTGTGATAAAAAGGAGGAATCAAGTGCTGAGAGGAACAATGTGAGCTTTGCTAGTATAACTGCTCATAGTTCAGAGCCTATTAAAGCTTTCTTAAGCCAGCTCTAGCAATGGCACCTCGAGGAGACATTCAGTCACTGAAGTATGTGCTTTGCTGAGCAGTTGCCTTGAAGACAGACAGAGACCCTTATAACTGTGCAATGATTATTGTGCAGCAGCACCCACTCTGCCTGTTCTCTGGACATCTATGAAGGCATTTTTTCTGCACCAAAGGGCAGGAAGAAAAGAGAAAGGGACAACATTGATGTAGGTGGGGGCACAAAAGCAGCCCGTGATTTTGACTGGCTGCCAGGAGTGGAGCTGATGCAGGAATCTGGGAGCATCTGGGAGGGTGCCAAGGGTAACTCAGAGGGCAGGGTGAAGCGTTTGGAAGAAGTGAGGGGAAGCGGAAGAGAGATGGGGACTGGGGCAGAATCCAAACAATGAAGTGACACAATCCTATCCACAGACAAAGAAAATTATGTGAGACTTACCTTGTTTGTTCTGTCAGCATCCAACTGCCTGGATCTCCAGTATAAAGCATTTGAATTTTCCCTGTCATAACTTATTTTTACAGACAGATTTCTGAGCTGCAGGGTGGCATAAGAAAGAATTTACAAGTAGATTCAAAGCAGCTCCTGGAAGAAAGGGAGTCTCTGCTTTTTATGCATGACAAACAAGATTTAGCTGTCTTAATAGGTGATACTGATTTAATAGTGATTACTCCTCTATGGTTATTTGAGCTTTTAAAAAGTACTTTAAGATGCCCATGAGATTGGTAGGACCTAACTATGTTGTGCACAATCCTTACGAACTCACCTACTTAACATTGTACTGAACTCAGTGAGCAGTGTTTGACTCCAGCACACCCAAAATCTAGCTGCATCAGAAGAAAAACAGAGTGTAAACTCAGCCTTACACCTTTCTGGTTTTAGACGATGTGTGCAATCAGAACAGAAGTCAAGTGTTAAGGAACTTAGGTGGATGTTATTCTCTCTGCTGAAGCATTCTTACCAAGTGTTAATTGTTGTTAGCAGGGAGTGATGTTATCCCTATAGGAAGCTCATCTCTGGGAGCTTTCGAAGGGAAGGAGGTGTAGAATAAAAAAAAAAAAAAAAAGATGAACACACAAGATGTTAAACGTTGGAGTTGTTCAAAAACACGGAAGAAAAATCTTGCCAAGCACAATACCTGGATATGGGGACAGGGAGCAGGGACTCATTTCCAAAACCACTCGAGAGTTTTCAAGCCTGAGACTCGAGTGTGCACAAAGTCAGTTTAAAGGGCAATTTTGAAATCTATTCTTGCCTCTTGAATATGTCCTATAGAATCATAGAATCACAGTCTGGTTTGGGTTGGAAAGGACCTTAAGATGATCTACTTGCAACCCCCTGCCATGGACAGGAGCATCTCACATTAGTCTATGTCACCCAAGGCTCTGCCCAACCTGGCCCTGAACATGGACAGAAATGGAGCATTTAACACTTCTCTGGGCAACCTCGCCAGTGCCTCACCTCCTGCGCAATAAAGGGCTTCTTCCTTATATCTAGCTTGAAGTTCCCCTGTTTAACTTTAAACCATTCCCCCATGTCCTATTGCTACAGGTCAGCTCATGTGTGGACCAGGGCAAAAGAAAGACTAGTAAAGCAGACCCTGCTGCTGAAGGCAGCTTAGGTAGTCCTGGGGTTTGGGAAAAACACACAGATTGTCTTTGTTGAGAAGACCACCCTTGCAGAGAGCTGAGTATCTACATTTACATATATTTCCCATTGACCCAGAGACCCCATTATGCAACAGGTCATTACTGTTGGTTTGAAGACTTTTATTTTAAGAATCCAAATCCATTTATACAAAGCTTTGTAAAACCCAGGATTTAGCTGTGTAAAGAAGTTCAGTAACAGATGCACACGGCCAGAGCTCCTGGCACAGAGCATAGTCCTCCTCAGAGCTGGGTCATCTGCAGTTTCTGACAGTTTGAATGGCAAAGTAACACTGACTTCTATTTTCCTTTACCCCTAGGGTCACTTGGCAGAAGCAGTCAGTCCTGGACACTGTGCAGCATCTCCTTTATCCTCAAAATGAGAATCAGGCAAGTAGAAAAGTTTATGGTACAGATTTGTGTCCTTTGTGTCCCTGTGATGAATGAAAGTTGTCAAAATTGGTTGAATGTTAGAAGAAAATTTTAACTTGTGTAAGACAGATGTGGTGCCTCATGAGAGCCACAAGTCTTGGCTTAAATCACAACCGTCTTCACATTACAGTGGTGGCACTATTTTGAATCAAAATATTTGGAAATTTTGATAAAGATTCAATATTTTCCATAGGTGTCAGTTACTTTTTATGAAAAATCAACACTCAGTAAGATGACTGTGATATATGTCAATAATTAGTGACAGGAAATGTTCATTCAGCCCTTCTTCCAAGCTGGCACATGTCCTGTGATTGGGGAGTTCTGTCTCAGCCCATATCCAAACGGAAGAGGAGAAATGAGGCCATTAGCTATTCCCATTATTAGCTATTATCTGAATATTTTTTCAGTAGTTCATCCCAAGAAGGGAAACGCTAGGCAACGTGTGGGCAGCTAATGGGTATAAACTGTACAAATACCCTTAAAATTCTGGCTGTAATCATCAAAGTTTAGTACAAAACAAATGAGAGATTTGGATAGAGGTGGCAGTGCCTGAAGAATTAGGACTAGGAGGTGTAAAAGAACTGGGAAGAATGAAAACAGTAGCAAAGGGACAAGCCTCCCCCTTGGATCCCTTTTGCTTCCCCAAAAAAACACAGCAGGAGAGTGAGATGTGTTTGTAACCTCGTGTAACACATCAGAGCTGCTGCTTCAGTACCAGTGCTCCAAGGACTGAGTCTTAAAAGACACCAAACCCTCTTTGAAGTCTGTGTTCCTGCTTTTAACACAGGCAAAACTGCCCTAAACTTCCCCAAAGTCATACAGCTGCTGTTTGCAGCAGCTTTCCCTGAGGCTTGGTAATATTCTCCCTGGGTGTAGCTGAGATTGTAGGCACTGCCAGGGAAGGTCTGTAATAGCTGCAAGGCTGTCTTTGCATGGTGCTCACCACTTTCAGAGTGTCAGGCTGTTGCCAAGTGATATGACAGGGCAGCAAGTCCAGACTGTTTTCTGATTTACTTTGAAAAGGACATGACATATCTCTGGCTGACATAAAATCCCTTCTGCTTCACAGCTATGGGGAATCAGCCCATCAGAAAGAGGCTTATTGTGCTTTCTGTGATTGATAAGAGGAAAACAAATATACTCAGCCCTTCTCCCTGCTTCTGGCAGCCTGAGGCATTGATCAAATCCCTCTGGTGCTGGTGGAAGCAGTGGCTACCCACAGGAGCTCAGAGTTTAGACCATATATCTAGTCCTGGAACAGTAGTGGATGTCATGCTCCACATTGTGGGTTGTAAGATGCACAGCAGCAAGCAATATTTATTTTCAAATAGCCCTTCTGCTCCAAAGTTCAGGGTAGGTTTAGAAATGGACCACCTCAGCTGTGAGAAAAAAGCTGGGAGTGTTGGGGTTGTTCAGAGTGGGGAAGACTCCGGGAGGACCTTAGAGCAGCCTTTCACTTAAAAGGGGCCTATGAGAAAGATGGGGAAAGACTTTTTAGCAGGGCCTGTTGCAATAGGATGAGGGGTGATGGCTTTAAACTAAAAGAGGGAAGATTCAGGCTGGATGTGGGGAAAATACAGTGAGGGTGGTAAAATCCTAGCGCACATTGTCCAGGGAGGTTGTGGATGCCCAATCCCTGGAGACATTCAAGGCCAGGCTGGATGTGGTTCTGGGCAGCCTGATCTAGTTGAATATGTCCCTGCTCATTGCATGGGGGTTGGATAGATGACCTTGGAAGGTCCCTTCCAACCCAAACTACTCTATGATTCTATGATTGCAAAGCTAGATCTGAGGAACAAGCTCACCAGCGAATGATTGTACCTCAAAGAATGTGCCTAGAAATGGTGTTTGATCCTCTGATCTCTTGTTAATGAGTTTATGAAATGTCAACCAGGCTTTCCAGGTCAAAGCTAATGAGCAACACCATGATATCAGGCAAAGTTCAGGAGGGTTAAATGAACATGGATTTCAAATCAGCATGGTTTAAGCAGAGCTGCGGCATTTACTGGTGGTGTTGAACCATGGAAGGGAAAAGGAATTTTCTAATTGCTCCCTGTCTGATTTGGGACTAGGCAATATAATGAGAAGCCCTGTTTACAAATGGGGACTATTTTAGTGCTCACATCTGTGTTTGGGGCTAGTTGTCTGCTGTCTTCTGCAGTCCCTAAGAAAAGCAGCATTTCTATAGCACTTTT
>JASSUY010020604.1:0-21931 GCA_032466535.1 Forpus xanthops
CAGATACTGGAAGGCTGCTATGAGGTCTCCACACAGCCTTCTCTTCTCCAGGCTCAACAGCCCCAACTTTCTCAGCCAGACAATTCTGACAATACTAGTGGGGTCTTGAACTAACAGAAGGGAAACAGTGGGCTTATATTAGAGCTACAACTTCAAAATATATGGGATTGATACTCCTGCTTTTTATTTATTGAATGATGAATTGAAACAAAGTGTAGAAAACACTGCTTCGATAGACTAGCCACAGATAACTGCCTACCTTGTCTGAAAGATTAGGTTGAAAGGATAGGAGCCAGCTCTATTATGAATTCTCAGTAATTGGTGGAGTATGTCTTGGGGGACTATGGAGATGTTTAAACAGAGATGTGTATAAAAGATCACTACTCTTTTTTCTTCATAGGTTAAGAAACATAATGTCTTGCTCATTACAATGCAGAGGTCCCTAATAGGTCAGAGTACGAATCTATTGGACCATTGCATCATGAGTTTAAGACCCCATAAGCAACCAGACAAAATTCTCCCCATTCAAGACAGCTGAAAATGTGCTTGAAACAGCGGCAATATACCAACATTTTCCACCTCAGACAGGAAGTTCTTCAACTCTAGTAACAAAAATAATACAATGCTTGATTTTTTTTTTTTTTCTCTAAGACCTTTTTTCTTGCTAAGCTAGCTAAAGTTCAAAATGAAACCATATCCAGCGTTCACTAGCACTGCTGTGGAAGCATACAGCATGCCATGTGCACATACCACATACACTATACACATGTAAACCAAATCTGAAGCTGTCCATCAAAGCTTTCTACTTGCAGATGACTACAAACTTTGTTTCCGCACCTTGTTGAGGTCTGTGGTTTGTTCCAAGGAGTATTGAGTGGCTGTAAACTGAACAAAATGTTATCCAGTGTATGACAGACATTAACTTTGCTGTGGACTAGAGCTTTTCTGTAGCTTTTCACACTTTTCTGTGGATTGCAATGCCTGCCAGAGCAATTAATAAAAGACATAAAACAGCCAGAAAAAGACATAGTCATTCAGTTCAGCTGCAAGCAATTCCTGTAACCTGTGTAAACATATGAAATCGAGGCTCATTGCTTCTCACATAAGTAGACAGTACATGAGTAAGGATTAAAATTTGATCCCTTCCAAATCCATTCTAAAGAGAATACTTGGTGGTCAACACTGAAACAGAACATTGGGTCAGTGGTATTTCTGGCATATCTTTAGCACACTATCTGCTTCTAGTAAAACTATTATCAGAAGATAAAATTACATTTGGGTGTGATTTTGTTTTCATTCCTTAGCACACGGATCTCTAGTATTTTCACTATGTGCTACAAAGTGCCATAAATGGCAAATTAGATAAACAGTTTTAGCTTGCCCTACAGTAGGTATCTCACCTACTGCTAATAAAGTTTTCCAGCAACAAGTTTTCCTAGCATAGATTAGTTTTAATGTGACCTGGAAAGTGTCTTGTGTTTGTTTTAAATTACCAGGTGGGGTTTTACATCTTCAGAAAGTCTAGAGAGATCCTACTGGAAGAGATTCTTAAATTAGGAACATTAAGCCTACTCTTTCCTGCCAAATATACCCTCCTGCAGTTATTCAGATTAATGTCATACTATTATTTTACTAGCTATCCTTGAGAAGGCAGGTTAGTAGTTGTCCCTAGTAAAGCAGTTATGCGAAACCTGGGATTTCTATCAATGAAAACTTAAGTAACAGTAAAAAACACATGCCTTGGGAAAGGAAGTGAAACTGAAGTGGGAAAATGGAAAAGGAAGAAAATGCATGCAAATTCTAGATTTTCCTATGCTGACAATATACTGATACACTTCCTTTGTCCTTATACGTAAAGTCAGGTAGGATTTTTGTTGGTTGCCTTTGTTTTTGTTGGGGTTTTGTTTTAAAGAACTTTCTTCCAACTTAGGCTGCCATACTCTATAAAAATGTATTCTCATGTGTAATTCTCCACAGCGACTGTAGATGGGGATCATAATCAACTTTCACATTTCAGAACAAAATGGTAACTGAAAGGACAATGCAGTGGCAAAGTCAGCAATTTCAGAGTGCATTAGTTTCGTGTATTTTAAGACTACTGACAAGCACAGAAATCAAAAGTTCCTTGGAAAGGGAAGAGAATGATATGAAAATGATAGGATTGTCATTTAATTACCCTTAAAATACCAAATGCAGCACACCAACATACAGCGCATTACAGCAAACAAGATTCTAAATGGTCTCAACAAAAAGAAAAACCTATATGCTGAAATTATCCCAATATGATAGACATTTTAAAAAGTTGCAATAATTATTAAAAAGCTTTCAATAAAAAGTTTAAACACATTTAAGTTTCAAAAGAATATTTTGTACATTTTGGAAAAATATAACATTTACTTTACATAAATGAAACATAAGTTATATTCTTTGTAGTTTGTAAGCTTCCATTATTCACATATTCTCTCATACATTTTCTTTTAATACACCCTTTCTCTGGGTTGTAAATCTAATGCAAAAGTATCACTATTCTGAAGAAAAGCTTGTTTCTGCATTAGTTTCCTGAAAAGTCCATTTGGATTTGCAAGTAGTTCATCATGTTTTCCACATTCAAGAATTTTGCCCTCGCCAAGAACTGCAATAGAATCAGCATTCTGAATAGTCGACAGACGATGAGCAATAATTAGGACTGTCCTCCCTTCCATCAGCCGGTCCAGAGCTTCTTGCACTAGATACTCATTCTCAGCATCCAAAGCACTAGTAAGAAATAGGAAGTAGGGAGGAGAGAGAGGAGGGTATTTGTTATTTTCAGACATGTCAGTTGTGCATACATTAGGCTTATCTTGCTAAAACTTCAAACCCTTGCTATTACTGGTGAATACAAATCAATGGAACTGCAGGCAAGTTTTGTGAATATGCTTACAGCACGCATCCAAGTTACAGGCATTACATTTTCATATGCAAATATATGCATGGAGAAATAACAGTGAAAATTATACTGCAGTGTAATCATCTCTCACACTAAGATCTTCATTCAAACTAAAGATACAAAAAAGCCTGAAGTAGACGATTCTAAATCAAGTTACATATTACATATTTAACTCCATCAAAAATTACAACACAGCTTATCAGCTATCCTTTCCACATGGCATAAGCAGCTTTCATCACACATCTCCTAAGCAATTCACCCATTCTAGAAAGCACATTCTTGTGAGCAGACAAAATTAAGGAGAGAAAGAAAGAACAGAGAACACCTCCCAAATGTGAGTTTTATAGGTAAGTAATTTCTAAGTTTCTGTTTATTTTCTTTCTTACCTTGTTGCTTCATCTAACAGAAGAATTTTAGGATTCTGAAGAAGAAAGTAAAATCAATTATAATAACAACTAGACAAGATCTGCGTATTTATATCAATAGAGAACAGCGTTCATACAGTTTAAAACTCCAAGTAAGTGTACTTACTTCATCGAGAGAACTGAGTGTCATTCAAGGTATTACTTTTAAGAAGCCTAAATGCTAAGAGGACAAAGCAGAAGCAACACTCTTCCATCCTCCAATTTTCCAAACTGAAGTAATAGAATACTATCACCTGGTACTATTTGAAAGATTACAAACTAAATGTGGGAGATGATTTGTAATGCATATTTGGCAGCACTACAGTCAGAAATTCAATTTCCTTTTTACTGCTCTTCTGTGGATCTTTCACAGAGGCTCAGCTACTCTCTGCTTGTGGTCTGCTATATATAACTGTCTAGTAACAAGAAATAGCAAAGACCTTCCAATAAGCAGTATTTCACTGCAGATAAAATACATAGTACTTAAAAACTAGCATTTAAGAATTCTTCCCAATTCAATAAAATAAAACAAACAAAAAATGCCAACACTCAAATCCCTAAGAAGCTTCTTCTGAATTACAGTCCATACTCCAAACTTCCTTGATAAAGTTGAGAGTAAAGATTTAGACTTTATCTGGAAGAGAGGGGACTCCACTGCACTCCCAATCGCATATGTATCAACTACTCAATTCTTACAACCTTCTTTTTCCTCTCAAATAAAGTGAACTGTATTTGGCACGAAAGGCAATCAGCTTTTCAGCATTTATGGTAAAAGAACTGGCATAATGAGGAATTTCTAGTAATCTAGCAGAACTGGTCATGCTGAGATGCTAGAGAGATCTATGCAGCTTAATGTGAATGTAAGCTGGGTTCAGCAAGGGCCAGAACTTCCTGCTGAGCATCAGCACCAAACTGCCTCCTGCAAGGCCCCATGGCTGTCCCTGAACCACACTCCCTGTCCTTCTGATCCTCAGAAGTCTCCTAAAATTTGTGCAGCACAGAGCCTGCCCAAAAACCAGACTGAGGCAAACCCTTGAAGGAATACATGTGCCCAAAATAGTTGTCCTGACATCCAGACCAGCTTCCCTCAAAGCCAAGACAGGGCATCTATAGAGCTAGTAAGTTGCAACTGAGAAAAATCAACCTAGGAGCAACAGGGATCTGAACACAGGGACAGAAGTGTCATACATGAGTTTATTAGCACCACATTTCTCAAGTCTTCCTTCATCCTTGATCTGGCCTTCAGAAAGCAGCCCGTTATACAATGATTTACCATCAGTCTTGGCAACAACTATCAAAAAGATAGGAAGAAGCACTTACATAAGCAAATTCTTTAGTTAATCCACTCAACCCTTTTAAACTTCCTCATTGATGTAAAAGACATAATTTTCTTTTTAAAAATGCTTTTTTTCCTTTCTCATTGAAAGACTGCCTCTTTTTTACCCCTTTCCACCTCCCCACAGAGCAGTTAAATAGCTATTTGGGTGCTGGCTTACCTTGAGCAGAGCTCGAGCTATCGCAATTCGTTGCTTCTGTCCACCTGGGGGGAAAAGCTCATTAAATTGAAATAGGAAACCAGAAGTGAAGTGATTCTAACCAAATGCCTGGTCTGAGCAGAATTATGCACATGGACTTTAGGGCAAGAAGGAAGATAAAGAAGGTGTTTTTTTGATACTTATGGCAGGCTATGACTTTGAGAAACAACTGGTAACAAAATAGTGATAGAACTCTTAATTCACTCTATAGAATTAAGATTTTTAAAATAAGCAATATAAAGATGAACCTGAAAGCAAAACGCCTTTTTCTCCAACTAGTGTGTCAAACCCATTTGGAAAACCTTTGATAAAACTATCAGCATTAGCTATTTCAGCAACTTTGTGAATCTCCTCTGCAGTCACTGTAGAAGGATCCTCTGCACCATAGGCAATATTTTCAGCAATGGAACAGGAGAACAGAATTGGTTCCTGAGAAGTTAAAAAAAATAATATGGTAGATCTGTAGTTACATGCATGTATTGTCTATATCTCAAATAACATAAATCCCACTTGAAAATCCCAGTATTAGTTTATTTTCTATCCAAACAGGTATGTAAACTAGAATTAACTGAATTCAAACCAAAGGAGTATAAATATCAGTATGAAGCTCCTACTGGTAGCTCAGTGGAATACATACATTCAAAAAGACAAATGCTAATGTGACCACAGGAAAACCATTTTTGCACAAAGAAAGTTCTTGGTGGCATTATTACATAAAGTAGATGTTTTGAAATGCAATATGTACCCAGTTACCCTGATGCTTTTAACCAGGACATCAACCTAACAGTTAATTACACTATGAAGCATCTGGGGAAATGACGGAGCTAACATATATATTTTAGCTGGTCAAGTGGTTTATGTTTAAGAAATCACTGAACAACTTTCTGTATTTCCAGGGTCTTGGGATTGCTACAGAAGGAATACTACAAGAATAATTATAACAGTGCTGCATTTTCATGCTTTCCTACTGGAACTGTGTTTGCCTGGAAACAGAGAGCACAGGTCAGTTTCCAAATGGCTGTGTAAAATATGATTGCGTAACTTCCATTAATAGGAAATTTTAATTAAATATTAAGCTTTATGTTGCTTTCTTCAACAAATCATAGTAAACATCAGGATGGTATACCTATACAATTTGCAACAATGTACTTCCCAGTCTTCACACGCACACTTTTCTTCTAAGCCAACACTTTGAGTTGCTGTGATTGTGCAAAAATGCATTACAGAAAAATGGGACTAACTCTCAATACTTAATTTTAGAACAAAGCACACGCAACAGCAGTTATGGTGAGAGGGAAGCGTTTCACTGAGGAGCAAGATTATGGAGTTTCAAAAGAAGCAAAGTGAGGCACAGCTAGTTGATCACAAAATTATTTCATTGACTTAGAACTACTTTTCTTCCTCACCTGACTCACTGTTCCAATCTTTGCTCTGAACCACAGTGGATTTAACTGACGGATATCAAAGCCATCAACGGTGATAGTACCTTAAATTAAGATCAGAAGAGTCAAGTGTGTTTGACAAGTACTGAAAAGAGGCAGAAAGAACAGTCGAGAAAAATGACCCCTGGGGATCACATACTGGTGGATCAGAAATGCCATGCAGGCACTGTACACCCCAGAAGGAAGCGCAGTGCATCAGTGGAACACTCACATCAGGACCTCAAGCACAGGAACCCTGAGTGCTTCTAAGGTGTACATGAAATGCAAAGCATCCATTGTCATGAATGAGAGCAATACAAAAACCATACCTGAGATAGGATCATATAGCCTCAAAAGAAGAGATACAATAGTCGATTTCCCTGTACCACTTGAGCCAACCAGAGCCGTAACAGAGCCAGCTGGAATGGAAAGGCTAAAATCTTTGAAAATTGATGTTTCTGGACGTGTTGGATATGCAAACTCAACGTCCTTGAATTCCAAAGCACCTCTGAATGTGTCTTTGTCCAATGTGACTCCCTCTATATGACAAATAATAAAATACAGAAACATGAACAGAAATGATAATCAGCTCAGCCCTCCTGGAACATGCTTTACAGATGCCCAAAAGAAACATCTTCTATCTGTGTTAAATGTAGGGATAGCTGCAAGCCACAATTCAGGACCACAGGGGTTATATTTCAGCCATGACTGAATTAGTGTGGTAGAACACACATTCCTGAATGCAATTTCAGGTTGCTCACCAGCAGTAAACCTACAGGAAGAGGGAGAATTTGCGTCTT
The DNA here is from genome assembly GCA_032466535.1 of Forpus xanthops. Lineage (NCBI taxonomy): Eukaryota > Metazoa > Chordata > Aves > Psittaciformes > Psittacidae > Forpus > Forpus xanthops. The sequence goes on from JASSUY010020604.1 coordinate 7,087, forward strand.
GCTAATATCTAACAACTAACAACGTTAACTTCTGGTAGAATTAGCAGAATTCTAAAACATATTATAAACAATTTAAATGTTGCCAATGAGAAACGATGAAATAAAGTCGCATTGATGCAGGCCAAAGTCCTGTTGCCACAGAACACATGAAAAAAGACAAACATTGCAAATCACTTCCTACACTTTCACCGAGCCACAAAAGTCACCTGAAACACCCTTCTCTTTGAACAAGAACAGTTCCCTCTCCAATACCTGCTATGTAGCTTTTAAGAAGAGGCTGTCACTGGCATAATGCTGCTGCTAGGTTTGTTGCATTAATGACTATATTTATGATTTTTTTTTTTAAATGAGAATGTATTTAATAAATTCAGGACAACAGTGTATTCAAAGAACAATCAGAGGCATAGCTCCACTTAGGCAACAGTTCACTGAAACTAGAATTTCAGTTTGTAAAATACCGTAACAAACCACCATGAAGGAATGATTGCCAAAGCTAAACACAACCAGCTTCTTTCTGGAGCGCAGTGATTGATACAAACAATTACCTCAGAAGCCTATCAGTACTAGAACAAGCTTATAATAGGTAAGACAAAGAAACACAATTTCTTCAAGCCCTCTTAAATGCCAGCAACACATATCCATGCAAAGCAAACTGATTAGACAGCAGTGCTGTATTCCCAAAGGACAGAGTCTCAGTGGTGAAGTTCCTACAAGTTTTGTGAACACTGGTAGCACCAGGGCAACACCTAAATAGTATTTGGTCATGCTAAAGACATGCAACTCAAAACCCTGAACTCTTTCCAGAGGCAACACACAAGTAACCCCCAAAGAGCCACAGCATATGGTGGCACAGGCCCATGTCTGGTTAAAGAATAACTGTGGATAGGACACACAAACACCCATCAGTAGCAATAAAGATTTAATTAGTCCTGCTGTTCCTACAACAAATAATTTACTTTGCTTTTCTTTTTCCCAGATTCCCTCCTCTTCTCCAGGTGTTAAGTTTGATGGTAATAGTAAAAAACAAGAACCCACCATTAAATGGAAGCTGCGGCTTCCTTTCAATAAGTTCCCATAGACGTCCACCAGCACCCAGTCCTTTCATTAGCTCAGAATAAAAGGAACTTAGACCTAAACAAAAAGCAGAACGGTATCATGCATCCATATGGAACAGAAGACATAGGAGACATAAAATTAGCATTTTCATTTCACCACCAGCAATTCAAGCATCAGATGTGTAGGGGATCTTTTACTCCAAAACACTATCAAACATGCTGATTTAAATCTCATTTAGTCTCACTTGAGAGCTACCAATAACTCTTACTCACCATTTTTACTTGTACCTGTCAAACAAATGTATCTCAAGAAAAATGAAAACATTAATACACTGAAGCTTGTGTACACTCAAAAGCAAAGTAACTCTTTTTCATCCATCTATCAGCAAGAATAACATCCAGCTTTAGAGAAACAGCCCTGCATACAACCAGCTATATTTTCAAAAGCATTCAGTAGAATGGAGCACTCTCAATACTCTTCTTTGCCAGACAAGATTAAACTCGTACAGAGGAGCCTGGCTGAACAAGCCACAGGGAGAGAGGGCACAAAACTTAAAGCTGGACCTGATGCTTGAGAAGCTATATGGAGAATGGACAACGTAAAGAAATGAGTCTCCCAAGACAGCATGCTTCAAACATTATGGGATAAGGTAAAAGCTAAGGACAAGGCCTGCGTATAGTACTGGCTCCCAGCTCTTAGCAGCTGTGTGAATCATCTTGGAGCTGGCTTGGCTGAAGGGCTTTCCAGCTGAAATAAAACCAGAAACCAACATAGAACCAAAAATTGAGTAAGACGTAAATGTGTCTTATTTCTTAATTTTTTGTGTGTCTTTCAAAATAGAGTAAACAATTTCAGAATCTCTGAATTCCAACAGAATAAACATATAGAATAAACAACCTCCACCTTAAAACGCCTATAGCGCTAACAGTGATTTCAGGAGGGTAGAAAACCTAAGGGATATTAAAATAGGTTTACTGGTTTATTTTTGCAGAGCAACCATCCCAGCACAAGGTCATGAGTCTGTAAGTGTAGGCAGGACATTTCATCATGCTGCTGCTAAGGACCACCTGAAAGCTTGTGACACAAAGCTCCTAGCCATGGTGAGAAGCTGTCTGCTTGGTATAAGGAGCCAAAGCATCTACATCCTAGAGCAGGGCACACGGGAGGAGGCATGAGCCTCACAGAGCACCTTGAGACTCAGACACTGAGGTTTACAAATTCACAACCACTCATGAAAAAGCAGTATATGTAATACAGACATCAAATACTAATTAGAAAATGTTTTTAATATTTATAACCTATGTTCAGCAAACTGTTAGATAAAAAGGGGCAAAGTCCCAAATTATGCAATGAGCTTCACAGTTCACTGCATGTATTGATGATGACATACACTAAGCAGACTTAGCACTTGGAAGATTTATGTGCCTTATAGAGGCATCAAGGAAATCAAGTCTCTTGTGGCAAGACACCTTCACTTCATCTCTGTGCAAAATTATATTTTGCAATAATTTGAAGTAGAATTTAAAAATATGTTTTTACAGCAAATAAAAGCTAATTCAATTACCTTTTATCAGTGATTCTAATCTTTCATTTACTTAACATTATTTTGATCCATGTTCTCAAAGTGCCACACATCTGTTGACTAAACTTGTATGTTTTAAGCAGAGAAGAAAGGGGCTTGGTAGTTGGAATGGGTGCCACTGGAATTTTGATATTCAAAGAAGCGAGTTTTGTGAATTTTGCCCTCAGGTGCATCTTTGTGCTTACGACGATATCAGACTTAGTCTTAGAAGAGTACAGCAGTGCTGCATTACCCTGCTGGTCTATCAGAAGTAACAGTCTAATTTTTAAAGAAGTACCCTTCCAATCAGGTAAGGTTCAAAGTACCTTATCTTCATTTTTGCCTGTATGCAGTAGTGAAGACTGCTCTGTCAAAAAGATTAACAGTTTGTTTCTGGGACAGTAGATTACACAGTCTGAGCTTCAAGGAGAAGGCAGTAAGGAAAACCTGAAAACATCATGATGCAGAGTTCTGCTGGCACCTTCTTTAACTCTTCCAGCTCAAAACACTCTATACTGAAATACTGCAAGCCTTTCTAAATAGAGTATGTTTAACATTGACACATGTATTTTGTAAGAAGTATCAACTATCTTAATTTAGACCCAAAGGAAATTAAAATAATATGTATCCATCACATATACACATTGAAATAAATAACCCCTGTATTCACTTAGGCAAATGGAAGGCTTAAATGAAGTTATAAATTATTATTTTAATTCACTCTTCAAAAAAAAAAAGTATGATTTTTTGAAAGATCATTTAGAAGAGACTTTTAAACAAAGACAAATCTTTTAAGGGTTCCTTCCCTCCTGACACCATATAGACTGTAACGGTTTGAACTGAAGAAAATCTAGTTTCTCATTCCATACCTCCAATGCTTATTCCAACCCAGAAAGCATACATTAAAAAGGATGAGAGTTCACCAACTGTCATGTAGGCACTGCCCATTAGTAATCCTCCTTTGTATAAGACTGAGAGGACAATTAAGTTTCCAGAAAGGCCACTCTAAGAAAAAAGAGGAAAAGACAGATTTGGTCACATACATCTTAAATTTAATTTGTTCATCTGAACAAAACCAGTTCCAAAGCAAACCAAAGCAATAGCCAGTTGACATCCAACAACTGTTTCAATAATTGTTTTTTTTTTGGTTGCTTGGGTTTTTCCCCCAAGATGGAAAGGAAACCAATCATTATTCTCAACCATCATTAAAGGAGACGAACTGATAGTCTGCAGTTACATTGCAGTTTTAGGATACTATTAAGCAAACTCACTGCAAGCTGTTTGCAAAAATGCCATTCCTCCCCCACCTGCACACCTCACAGATTCCTTTAGACTGATTTAAGTCCAGCCTTTCCACAGCTTTATGTAGACTCAATTTACATGCACTTCATTAATTTGCAGGTTTATAAGTATCCTCATGAATTTTAAGCTGACACTTGGTGTAACATTGTTGGTTTACTTTCACCAAAATATACTTACTGCTCCAAAGAAGCCTGCCCGAGCGAGTGCCTCTTTCTTAGCCAGCTGTAGCACATAATCGACTTTCTTTGTGTATTTCTCCATTTCAGCCACTTCATGCCCAAAAGCTCGAACTGTTCTTAAGTTTCCAATACGCTCTTCAGCTAACTACATTAAAGCAAAGAATAAAACACACAAAGACACACAATTTGGAATGCTCATATTACAGAACATTTGGAAGATAAACTAATACCACTGCACTAATCTCCAATTTCATTCATTTGGATACCACTGGAACTTTGTCATGCCCTCCTCTTTCCATCCCCCCAGTTTTATTTTATTTTTAATTCTATTAAGATAAAAGTAAACTGCATGACCAGGCAGTTTAAAAAGAACTTCAAGATTGCCTTAAATGCTAGCAGGGATAGGAAAATATAAAAGTAGGGTTAAAGAAACCCACTGTAATTTGATGTGAACAATGCACATAAGAAAATCACTATTCACAAAACTTGCAATAACAAGATGGGGACAGGAAAAATAAAGACTATTCTATTCTATACTAAATCATGCAAGAAAGTCTGCAGTTATTTCTTGAAACAATTCCACTCGGCTGATCAAAGCAACATTGGGAATTCATTCTAAAATTACTGCAGTTATAACCTACTATGCTAACTTGATAATAGGCACAGTGATGGTATAACAAAGAACAAGACTTCCTTCTGTGAGTAAATATATATATATATCTAATAAAAATATAAAATGTAATTCTTATTCTTCCATCCCCCATTCAACCTGAAAATTTGAACAGAACACTGAAATTGCTTGTTTGTGTGAAGTCCCACACCCAGTTTCCAAATGCATGAGCTTGCCTTCAACACAGGACAAGGAAGATAAGCAGAAGAGGGCTAATCTTCCCTATGCAGTCAATTTGGAGAAGTCCTACAAAGGTCACCCCAAGTTTAAAACAGCAGACAAGTGTGGCTATTTCAGCTACATCTTTCCTAATTATATTTCCATGCTTTCTAATAATGTTTCCCCACCCTCAGCCTGTAAGAAAAAGGTCACCATCACTACTATTCTCAGATACTGCTTTGCAGTATTATTTCAGCACAGCCAGCAAACCCGAGAAAGGCTCCTCTACAACAGACTCAACAGCTTCCTCTGTTTTCCCCCCTATTATTTGGGTATATGCTAAGATGCCCACGAAAATTTAAGTAATGTTAAGCCTCATAAACATTAAGGAGCTGACAATAAAGTCAAAGATTCATTCCAGAGAAACAGCTGCTAGCAAAGTCTTCTTTAAAGACAGATCCATCTAGGATGCTTCTGATGGCTTCAAACTGATAACCATAGTCCAATAAAAGTGTTTTTCAAACCTAGGTACCAAATAAAACAGGACTTCATAGGTTGATTTTTTTACTGCTCTCACAAAGCTAAAGCCTAACCTCCTTAGCCTTTCCTATGTTTCCAAATTCTCAGGGCCTGGTACCCCCATATTATATTGGTACAGACAACCTAAGCATGACTGTTCGTGAGATCTATGTGTAAGTGTTACTGACATTTACCTTTCATGCTATTCAGGTGCAAAACTACAGACAGGCTTGGCAAGGCTTGAAGCAATGAACAGTACAATTATCTTCAGAAGATCTGTAACTTCAGAGATATTAACCTAAATACACTAGAGCAACTTTGAAGTTAATTAGAAAGTGTCTGTTAAAAGATTACCTGTGTTGCTTCTGCAAGAGAATCTTGAGTCAATTTAGTAAGTTTTCGCAAGTACCTTCCATAAATCACAGCCAGGACAGCCAAGGGTGGCACAATGCTCAGAACAAATGCAGCCAGGCTAGGAGACACAAAAAACTAGAAGAAAAAGTATGTGTCAGGGGCTACCGTTCAGACTAAAAGCAACCACTGGAGCACTGAAGTGCAACTTCCCTTCCTGGTGTTCTCTAAAACTAGTAGAATTTTAATTTAGAGCTGCCATGCTTTCATTTATCATATTTTATTTCTTCCAGGCAAAAAAAAAAAACTCCTCCACAGTACTTGGGATGTGTCCCACAGTTAGAACAAAGGATTATAAGCAAAGCGGTCTGGATTTCATTTTTAGCTTTCTCACTGGTTCTTTGTGTGGTGTAAGCGAAGTATTGTAACCTGAGAGTAAAGAGACCTAGCAGGAAATCTCTTGGGGATGTTGAAAGACATAAACTATTTATATAGCTCCTAAAATGCTTTCACAACTTTTAAATAGATGGTGTAATACAGAAAGTTTGAGTAGAGAAATATCATACACTACTTCTGGGTAACTGAGAAACAGACGGAGGTCACCAGTGCTCCCCAACACCTATGAATGCTCATAACCTGGAATAATAGATTTAATTTCCTGTTGCAAAACCTTATCACTCATAACAGTCATCATCAAAGCTCCTAAATGGGTTATTTTCATAAGATTCACTGAAATTAGATTTAATGTGGTTTCATTTCATCCTGTTTTCTGTATTGAAAACAAAAAAAAATCCAGAAAAAATCATAGATTACTTCCTTGATAGGCTTTATAATTATTTCATAACAATCTTTCTGGGCAAGCTTTTACAGTCCACCTTTTAACACAGTATCATGGCAGCATTTTTGAGCCAAATGCCTTACATTCTATTTAATCTATGTAAGATAAAACTTCATATTCTATTTGCTTAGATAACTACAGAGAGGCATAATTCTTATCAGTGACAAAGTATTAAAGCTTTAAAGATTCACAGTGGAAACTCTTAACAGTTTCTAAAAACATCAATATTGGAAGCTTATTTTTATGACGAGATTTTTTGCTATCTGTAGTAGGAACTACTACACCCTCACTCTAAGATCATTTCCATCAATGCATCTTTTCTCAGGTAAGCATAGCAAAATTAATACCACAGACAACGTGCAGGGAAATCAGATTTTTAAGTAAACTGACCACCAAGGAGTATTAACAGATGCACTGCACTGAAGACTTCATTAACATGCTTCATACCTAAATATATTCTTTACTGAAGGACTAAAGCAGAAAGACTAACACTTGTAAAAATCCTCCACAGTAATTTGATATTCAGTGCTGTCTTTGCTCACTGAGTCTTTAACCAGAATCGACCAACTTCAATGACTTTTACATCAGACCCTTCACACCCTATTTTACCTACAACCACACAAACTTTATAATTTATTTTAATATCAAAGGATAGTAGAATGGTTTGGGTTGGAAGAGACCTTAAAGGTCATCTAGTTCCTGCCAAGGGAAGGGACACCTTCCACTAGACCAGGTGCTCTAAGAATAGTTAAGCTATTTGTCTACCACACTTCCCTTGACAAATTTGGGCAGCAAAAGTTGTTAACTTGAAACCTTCATTACCCATATTCTGGCTTGTGAGTAAACATCAAGTGGCTAACAGCATATTATCTGTTGCAAAGCAGTACATAAAAGTTACAGTAGATAACGAGTGAAATACACTTGTATCAAAGATCACACAACAGTTTCTGGACTGAAACACATTCACACATTGCCTAATATGACTGAAACAAACTTGAAACTACAAGAAGTGACAAGCAGGGAAGAGACCACCATACCATCATTCCAACCCCCACAGATACTTGCGCTCCTGCCCTGAGCCCATCTGAAAGGTTTTCAGTCACTGAACGGCCCAAGAGGGCCGCATCCGAAGATAAGCGGTTTATCAGCTCTCCCGTTCTGGTCTTGTCAAAGAAAGCAATTTCTTGCTTCAGAATAGAGGAGAACATGGTTGCTCTCAAACGTTTCACAATTCTTTGTCCTGTTGGAAGAAGAAGCCAATCAAGCATGTATCAAGGATCATGATACACACAGATACCAACAACATAAAAATCACAGGATTATGCAGCACTGAACAAGTCACGTTACAGATTTTTAATATACCAGATGAGTGTGAGCTTTGAGATGTCTTCTAACAGTAAATAAAAATGAGCAATTACTCTATCATCCTTATCTTTGCAATATTAGTTTACCTTTGATCTGGTAAAAAGCTACTGATTCCAAGAGGATCTCTGAGCCAGTGCCAAGATCTTATTTCAGATTATTAGATATCCTGACTTTGTGGAAAAAAAAGATGATTCTCAGTAGTGCTTTTTGCTTCTACTTTTACCTGCAGTCTGCATGAGGTAGACACGAATAGCATTAGCAGCAGCACCACATAAAAAGATCCCACTCAGCAAGGCACACAGGCTGGTCAGGCTGTCCGTGAAATCTTCACTGGGATTTGTATAAATAATGTCAATAACTTTCCCCAGAAAGAAAGGGGCTGACATGGTAATGACACTGGAAACTGTCAGAAAGCCAACAGCAGCTGCAAATCAACAAGGAAAAGGAAAATTATTCTGAATTTGCAAGACCATTAATAGACATACAAAATAATTCTTTGCTTGAAATTTCTATTAAGCTTGAGAGTGTCACTTTTAGGCTCAGTTCTGAATGGGGTATTTTAAGTCACTATAAATTAAATCAGTCGAAGTCCTGCAATTACTTCTCTTGTCTAACCCTCCGCACCACCATCCAACAAGGTTAATTCTCAGAGATGTTATCCGTAGAGATCATTAACAGTTACTATCTTTTCCATATATCCCACACAGTCCTTCAGCTCCTGTTTGCTTCAGGTTTTATTATGCATGCTTGTTACTGTATTAAAGCTTCCAACTGCCTATTTCTGATACAGCAATGTACTGAAATTCTGATCCGAGAACTAAACCATGCAATTTTATTGGCAGAGGGGAGAACAACAAAAAAGAACTACATTTACTCTTGACTGGTAAAATTTATATACATTTGTTTTATTTTACTCTTTACTGTTGTTGGTCTAAAAGAAAAATAGCATAAGTTTGAATTATAAGCACATGCACTGTTGAGCAAAGCTCCTGAATTCCAGTTGCAAGGTCACCCATGGAACAACCCATGTAAATGTCTGAAGATGTATCACAGAGTATGAAAATCACACTAGACCAAGACTTAGCCTTTTGAACTTTAATCTGCAAAGCAGTTTCTTGAGCCAAGAACACAGCTTGACTCTGAAAAGGCAAGCCCAGGTTGGAAGGCTGAGAACTAGGAAAAATCCCATCTTAATTGAAAACTGAAAAGACTTGATATGAAAACCACTGAACCACAACAAACAACGCTATTTACACAGCATGATTTTCCAACAGCCAGCCCCACACCTAAAGCAACCGTTCACAGGATTGCTACAAAATACAAGTAGGTAATGCCTTTAAAGGCAAAAAGACACTGTATTGAAAATCCTGAAGTTGCCCATGTGTTCCATTCTACTGAGCTTGTATCACTTCTATGAGGGAGAAAGCAGAGCCTTCCAGCAGTGCATTACTGTAAGCAGTATTTCTAACATCTGTCACAGACGGTTTGATGCCTCTTACCACCTCCACAAACACATGGAAAGCTTTGTTTCCATTTTTACTTGAAGTGTAAACACAGCTGTGTATTTATGATTAAGAATTCAGGATACCAAACATACATACCCACCACCACCTGAAATGAACACTTCTCTGCATCTTCACTGCAGTGCCTCACAGCAGTGCTCGGAGAGCTGCACATACTGCCCAAACAAGCTCTACCTTTCCTTTTGCATTCAATCTGCAGCCTGTGGGTCCTATTCAAGATTTGTTTGCAATCTTTCCATTGTGTTACACTAAGGCCAGCAAGCGCATAAAAGATAACGGACTAGGATCTTTAATTTGAACCTACATAAACTATAAGAAGCCACAGTAGTAAGGGAAAGACTTCCTGCTGCAAGCATCCATGGTCCATGCCATAGCCACATCTCAGAATCATATTATTTACTAGATAAAACTTCGTAAGAGTGACCCTGTTAACAACCTGGCTGCACTAGTGTATTCAAGCTATGAAGCGGTAGGAAAAACCCAACAAAAGGTCATCTCCCGTGAAGAAAATCTGGTCTATAAGGCAGCTGGACATGGTCAAAAGCACTGCTTGTAAGCATAGCACTGCATGGCAGCTCAGTCTCCACTAGTCCAATTCATTCATAACAATTTCTGTTATGGATGGAAATGGATATATGAGCTGCACCTATAAATATCCACCAAAGGAAGAGGCCTGTATGGCTAAAAATCCCATATGGCTCTCTCCAGTGGTATAGCCTTCCTGGCTTGGATTTATCTTCAGCTATTCTTCAAACAAGCATAGGTTTCATTGTAATTACTTCCAACAGCCTCAATGAAAGTAAAATCAAACACTAGTACATAAACTGAAGACTACTGAGCTACTTCATCATTAGACAAAGTGTCAATAATGTATCGGACCAATGCAGTCCTGCAGATGAAATTTATATAATCCAGATGTCACTTGTGATTTTGCCCTTAAGCAATACTTTACACATCCAAAATAAGGTTCCCTAACTGAAACTCTCACTTTGATTATGCAGCAGAACAACTAGAAAATAGCACAGATGCCACAGCGTTGTTTTTTTTTTTTTCATTGTTGACTAATTTAATAGGACCCAGGCAAACATTCATCCTATCTCCTCACTCAAAGAAGAGCTGTCATTACGATAACTGGTTAAAGGGAGGAGTACGAGGTGTTCAGCAACCAGATATGAAGACACTTCTGGGACACTGAAGGTTGTCACTGACAGAACAAAAGGTCACAGTAAACTTTACAGCATTAGTTTCACATAGCTTACTCTGTTAACTAGAGAATTACGTTAAACAAGAGTGTATTTTGGAAGCTTTATTTTTTGGAATCAATCTGTTTTGTCGGCTGTGAGATGAAAATAAAGAAAATGTAGGCAGATCAGTGGAATTGATAAAACCAGGGCTATGTTAAAATGGCAACAGAAGCAAAGACAAGGCAAGCTGTCTCCAGCTGCAGCTGAGCAGTCCTTAGAAATCCAGATCATCGCACAAACCCATGTCTTTATGAAGATCAGTGTGCTCTCTGTTAAGGCTAATGTGGGCTTGCTTCTTGACAGCAGATACGCAACTTCATTCCACAGTAGATGTATTTTGGGGACAAGGAACTGGTCACCAGCTGGTAAACTAGGATATTTATGAGCAGTAACTAGGCAGAGCAATCAAAAACCTTCCAGCAGAACATGGACTAAGTGACTCCAATGAGTCATAAACCAATTTTCTACATGCAAGAACACTGCCAAGGGAGTGGAAGCTTCTAATTTTTCTGGTTCTTATCAGAGCATCCTCCTCACCCAGTACAGTATGTGGAAGCATACAAAGCCAAAAAATACTTGCAAGCTTGTAGGAGAGATGGCTTGTTAAACACAAATGGATAAACATTTAACCTCAGTTATTATTTCCTGGAAGGAAGATGCACTGATGCATTTTATGTTTATTGGTTAGGTAAATTCCATTTCCATTTGGTGAACCCTGGCCAACAAAGAAGTTGTTTTGGATTAATGTAGGGATGTTGAAGGACTGGTACCAACCCTGTGAAGTTAGTTCTGCAAATAGTTATTTCAAGACAGAACATTCTTCCAGAGTACTCTGTAAGCATTTAAGGATGTTCTGTACAGTTCTAGGTTAGGTATGAGTTGTATGGTTTTCTTTCTGTGTTGAAGTAGATCCTTACACGATGTTTGGGCTGCACCTATTATTATGCAAGAAGAACCTTCTGGAATCATCCTCCTTCGATTATTAAGAAGAACTGTGATACTGTGCTCAGAGGAAAATACGGTTTGTGTCCAATAGCATGGCTGTATATGACCCTCCTGGTGCATTTTGAAAAGCTGCCAGCTTGCTTTTTGAGTGGAGTTATCTTAATTTGCAGGTATTGTCAATATACTGAATCTTGCAAGTTACTATTTCCAGTGATGACCACAGTTTTTAGAAAATGCTTATAGGAATATTCTATACACAGATTGATGTAGTTATTGAATTTGTAGTGCTTTTTATTTTGTTTCACTGGGGATTTTTTAAGCACAGAAAGAGCACTTCAGGTTTTCACACGGTAAAGACTGTTTTCTTTGGTACAACAATACAGTTACACAACTTACTGAAAATATCTTCAAGACAGCTCATGGTATATTATGGGTCATCTGACTGACCAGGATTATACAACAGTTTGGAGAAATTGACAGTTGCAGAAAACTGCTTCAAGACAACAACCAAGACAGACAATACCTTTGAGATAATATCTCAAGAACAAAACCAGTGTCCAGGGGTTGGAGAGCACAGTGAGATACCATCACACTAATAAGCCCCAGAAAAACAGCTGGTGGCATCCTTTATGCTCAGAACCTTTTTATGATGCAACTTATGGAAGAAGTCTATCACCTTGAAGAAAGGCTGCTCTTTGAGGCACAAGGTGTTCACAGTTGCCAGAATTCTTTACTGTAAGGGTGGTGAGGCACTGGAATGGGTTGCCCAGGGAAGTTGTGAATGCTCCATTGCTGGCGGTGTTCAAGGCTGGCTTGGACATAGCCTTGGGTGACATGGTTTAGTGGGAGGTGTCCCTGCCTATGGCAGGGGGATTGGAACTAGATGATCTTAAGGTCCTTTCCAATCCTAACTATTCTATGATTCTATGATCTTCTTATTAATTTTTCATGTGAATTATGAGTATAGTAATCTAAGTATCAGCTTAGAGAAACTTTCATGATCAGCTTTAAAACACTGAAAATAGTAATAAAGAAAGTAAGTAACCAGTGATGTACATATAATACAAAACATGCTGCTTATGATAGAGGATTTTTGTCTAAGAGAAAACAAAATCTGCCAAGAAAATAAATATTTGTGTGATATATTGCAGCCTGCTGGGAGATATTAAATGACATATCTAGTAACAATTTTAATTTAAAGAACTTATTTCTATCAAAATGAAATACATGCTGTTTGGGTGGGTGAAACCAAATGTGCCCTAGATCGTATAACAGGCAATTACTGCACATTGCTAAACAGTGTAGATTAATGCAATCTTATGTTAACCAGTGTAGTTCAGTTTTGACATTTTATATTGCACTTCACTGTTAACCTTCAGGGTATGTGAATTAAGGGGAAATGATTTAATTTGGAGCCAGTGACCGAACTTGGGGTACCTCTATATATGTGGGTGGCCTGTGATTTCACTCTCAGCTTTCTGTTCCTGCAAGCTGTAGGTTGCCATCTCTGTTGTCACTGTAGAGGAATTGGTTCCAGTTGGCTACTACAAGTGTTTGCTTTTGTCTTGCATCACATGATGTCCAAGATGCTCTTAATGGAATCTCTAGAACATCTTGACATCTGCTGCACAGTACTGCATGTTTGCTGGTTTTCCAAATTTGAGCATTGCCTAATTAGGACCATGGAAAAAATAAAACAAAAGTTTAGGGGAGAAAAAATAATGGGACAGATGAAAAGAATCACTGGTGTTCCAATATACTCTTTATAAACACAAGCTGTGTTCTGTGGCTAAACTTGCACTGTACTTGTCTTGAGCCTCAGTTTTCAGTCTGCGGTATAGAGCCCTTAGCCAGAGGATCACTTCTATCTTTGCCGAACTGTCGTGGCTTCAGGCGTAAATCAATCTGCCTGCCCACTCACTCCTCCCACCTTCTTCCCCCCACTTCAAGAGGGAGAAAATGGGAAGAAGAACAGAAAGAATGCAACTCCCACAGGTTGAGATAAGAACTGTTCAGCAACTAAGGTATAATACAAATCACTGCTGCCACCACCAATAACAACAACCAGAGAAAAACAAGGGAAGAGGACAGAGCTGCTCACCACTCAATGATCGAGCTGTGAAGTGAACTCTTCCGGGTTCCTGCCCCCGGATGTAAAACTGGACATGATGTGCTGTGATATGGAATACCTCTTTGGTCAGTTTGGGTCAGGTGCCCTGTCTCTGCTTCCTCCTGGCTTCCCCTCCTCTCTGGCAGAGCATGAGACTCAGAAAGTCCTGTGTCAAACCAAAACATTCCAAGCCATAACTATAAACACTGGTGTTATCAGCACTGTTCCCAAGCTGAAAATCCAAAACACAGTGCTCACCAGCTACTACTTAAAGAGAAAAAATGACTGCTGCTGCTGAACCCATGACATTATCAACCCCTTATTCCATACCATTCAAGTCATGCTCAGATCCCACATTTTCAATAAATCATCACATGTATATATATACATACACACACACACACAGAGGGAGAGAGATCATCCCTCAGTGCAGGGACCAGTCCCTGCAAAGCTGCTGAGTCCATTCGGTCCATGACATCAGGCTCCATCTCCTGTATCAGTCCTTCAGAGCAGGGGAGGCTGTGTGCAGTGTTGGATCGCTGTCTGCTGATGCTGATCGTTCCTTTACTGCAGAACTCGTCCGGTGACATTAAAGTTCATTCTTTGTTGGGATGACCGTCAGAGGGCCAGCCACTGATGATCTGAAGATATCTAGTTGGTGGGCTATAAAAGCATTATACAGCAGACAGCAGCATGCAATTGAGTTCATTGGCTATTTTCCTCTAAAATCAAATCCCCTTGAGGTACACATTGAACTTCCCCATCTTCCTGCATTACCCACCAAGTATATCCAGGTCCCTGAGGAAAAGCAATCCCACAAGTGGGTTTGCCTTTACCTGAAGCAGGAATAACCCAGACTGTCTTCCCCAGGAAGTTCTTAATGTGAACCACAGGAACTTTGTCCCCCTCCACAGTATGTAGAAGTTCTGACTGGGCTGGACCAGCCCTGTTGGCTGATCCTCTGGTGTTGACCAGCCAAGTGGCCTTTGGTAAATGTGTATCCCAATATTTGAAAGTTCCACC
>JASSUY010020605.1:6653-16660 GCA_032466535.1 Forpus xanthops
CTCAGATCCAATCTAAACTTCCCCTGTTTAAGTTTGAACCCATTACCCCTTGTCCTATTACTACAGTCCCTCATGAAGAGTCCATCCCCAGCATCCTTATAAGCCACCTTCAGATACTGGAAGGCTATTATGAGGTCTCCACGCAGCCTTCTCTTCTCCAGGCTGAAAAGGTACAACTTTCTCAGCCTGTCATGACAGCATTTTTGCTCTAGTGTGAAAAATTACCATGGAAATTAGACAATGGATTGCAATTGGAGAAATATTCCTTAGTAGAATTGGACTCTCGTCTTTACTTTTTTTTTAATTTTTATTTTCATGGTGCTTTGAATTCACCTAAATTCAGGGAAATGCACATCTGACCTTATTTGTAGATTAGAAGTTTGAAATGTACAACAAAGTTAACATAGCTAGTGTATTCTACACCATAACAAGTGACCTATGCCTCTAGCAGTTATTCTTTTCTGATCTTTGATTTCTTATCTTCTAACCATTTTATGTTATTATAGCAAATTTCTCTATAATTGTATCATGCTGCAGAGGAAAAAAAAACAGTCACTCAACAATGAGAAGCATCTTTGCTGGAGAAAGAACCTTTTCTTCATATTTCTACCATATTTTTATTATGCAGTTATTTGTATGCACAGACAGATAAAGCAGAGTTTATGAATTCAAATGCCATTTCCTGCTTTCAATGACGTAGTCTTATAATTATCTGATATATATAAGTTTATATTAGGCCCATGATTGCTATTAAGGTATATTTTCTGCATCATATAGTAAAAGCAAGAACAAAGTGCCGTAAGTCATATTTGCACTCCTGAATTCTTGATTTAGCCTTTGGCTAGCACCCTGTGGTTGCTTTACGTTACACTTGGCTCCAACTTCTTGTGTTGGGCACTTAGCTGTGAATGACCTATACACTCAATTTCACTTTCCTTTGTGTAATCCTGCTGCCTCAGGACTGTGTGAACTATCTGCTCTTCCGGACAGTGAAGAGCTGTTGCTGACTTTGTATACCAGTTACAAAATATCCTCAATGATTTAACGGGGAAGGGCATCAAGCTAACATGAAAAAGTTTAGATGAACCTCCTAAAAGAAAAAATATGATTGGTGCTTTTTTGTTCTTGACATTGACTTAAGTTCCTTGGCCATGCCTATGTTTACCTTTCCCTCTCTCTACTTTCAAGCTTTCAAGTGTATAAGTGTGGAGTTCCACAGTAAAGCTGCTAAGAAAAAACTACATTGTAAGATTACAGTCACTTGCTATGAGAAGCAATATATTATATTTTACTTTGGATAAAGAAGGCTTGCAAGGCACCACTTTTGTCTGCTCGCCACCTGCAGTGCATTGATTCCCAGGATCTATACATTGTTATAGGGTAGACAGCTGCCAAAGACGGTACTGTTGGTGAGCAGTCTGCAGAGTGCACATTGGTCTCCATTCAAGCAGGAACTCAAGTAGGGTTTTGTGTCACTAGCTCTTCTTTTGGGCTGTAAGAATTCAAAATATGGCCAGTAGTAAAACAGGCAATTCTTATGTGTGGAACAATACAGGATGAGAGTCTGTTTAGGAAGCATCAACTTGCAGAATTGTACACGGAGAGCTATCTATTCAAGTATGAGTGATCACAGGCGACCACAGAGCTGACCTTGAAAAACCTGTCACACAATTGGTCAAAAATGACAATATCAACCCTTATATGCACTGTTTTTTCTAACAATAAGCCATAGCAATACCATATAATTATTTTCTCTAGAAAGTCTTACTTATGTTATATTTATTTTCTCCACCTGAGGTGTTTGTGCATTGGCAGGGACCATGAAGTTAATCTCCTGGGATTTCTTAGAATCATAGAATAGTTAGGGTTGGAAAGGACCTTAAGATCATCTAGTTCCACCCCCCCTGCCATGGGCAGGAACACCTCCCTCTAAACCATGCCACCCAAGGCTATGTCCAACCTGACTTTGAACACTGCCAGCAATGGAGCATTCACAACTTCCCTGGGCAACCCATTCCAGTGCCTCACTGCTCTCACAGTAAAGAACTTCTTCCTTATATCTAACCTGAATTACCCCTATTTCAGTTTAAACCCGTTACCCCTCGTCCTATCACTACAGTCCCTGATCAAGAACCCCTCTCCAGTTTTGGACCCATTAATGTTTATGTCCACCAAATCCAAGCCTGCCATTTGAAGAATAATGTCTGACCAGTACGTGTTGTTGATTTTTTCTTACTCAGAGCTTGAATACAACACAAATATTGACACTGAGTAGGAGGGATTTCAGGTATCAGCTTTCATTGCTGATAGCTTTTAGGGCCATTAGCGCTTATTTTCAGCTAGTTTTTAAAAGTATTATTTTCATAACAATATTAAGTGGCAGGTTTATCCTTCAGTTGTTCCGTTTTTCTGCTTTCCCCAGTTTTTGATGATTACTGACAAGTGTATTGGGGAAAAATGGCATTTACTTTAAAAAGCAGACATTCGCCTAAGAACATTCACTTGAAAAGAGGAACTTTCAGAGCTCTTAATAGAAATTTCACTTTAAAATCTTCACATTCATTTTTAAGTCAGCTTTTTTAAACAAATCCTTGGAGCTTGAATGACCTTGCAGAACCTGAAGCATTTTGATGGTAAAACTGTAAAGGTACTTTATTCACAGTAATTTGCTCTTGAAGTGAAGGTGAAAATTTCTCTCTTAACAGTACTATAGTCATCCTGCATAGGAAAATGCAAGCTTATGAGGACGCAAACCAAGACAGCATCTAGGAACTGAATTAGGCAAAATGCAAGAATGCATGTCTTCCATTTAAGAGACATTTAGAGATTCTTTTTTCTTATTTTCTGAGATGTGATGAAAGAAGTAATATTTTTATGAATGCCTTTCAGAAGGTTAATTGTAAAGCTGCTGTATCTCATGGTCTTAGAGGCTTACTAGATTCTTATTCTCCATTGTCTTTCTTGTTTTGAAAGACATCCACACCTATAAGTGGTACCAGGTTAGAAGAGAATTGCCTCTTTCATTTCTTGCGCAGAAAGGGAAGCAGCTTCAATGGGTGGATATCTAAACCACTTTAAAGCAAATGCAGAAACATCACTTTGGCAAACAATGATATACCTGATACTAAACTTGGAACAATTTTATTATATTGATTGCATAATATATGACTGTTACTATTATGTGAATACAAGAATATTACGCTTTCCCCTAATAAGATTTAGTAAGTGCATTCATATGATTCAAACTAATATGAATAGTATCGTAGCTGGAAATCACATAGGTGTGATATGTTATCTGAATTGTGCAAGGTGATACCATGACTTGGTTGATTATTGACACTATATAACCAAAAATTAATACAAAGATTATGTGTTGCCAAGTGAGATCTTCTGACGAAGGTCTAACAAAAGTTAAAATTGGTGATGCATCAGCAGGCAAAGTCAAGGAGAGTGCTTTTTTTGTGTGTCTGAACCT
Organism: Forpus xanthops; assembly: GCA_032466535.1. NCBI lineage: Eukaryota > Metazoa > Chordata > Aves > Psittaciformes > Psittacidae > Forpus > Forpus xanthops. Next base: position 10,129 of record JASSUY010020605.1, read on the forward strand.
GTACTCCTGAAACTGAGACCCATTGCTTGTAAGTGAGGGTGTCATAGCTCTTCAGGTGATGGGTCAAAATTATTCCAAGCAAAATAAAGAGCTACATTGTACACAATCTCCTGCTTTTAAATACACTAACAAAAAGGGAGGGGAATAAAAAAAAAAATAAAGGGTTTTGAAAAGTTCACCAAACTGTTACTAGATTGCAACTGAAAATTGTTACAGTTCAACCCAGAATGGCCTTTGGTATATTCAGAAGAGTTTTGAGGGTCCCTGGATAACTTAGAAAAATGCAGGGGAGCCAGGCATTAAAGAGGCTAAACAGGGTAGACTTAGAAAGTAATTTGTGCTTTCATAGCTTCATAGAAAAAGTAACTCCTCTTGCATTTCTCTGCTAGAGAAACAGAGTGAGTGTAATTAGAGAGATTTTATCATCCTAGTTTTTGTTATTTGTTCTATTTTTTTTTTGTTTTGTTTCTGCCTATTGACCTTTTGTGATCTAGTAATGGTGTAAAACTAATTCGGTATCTAGTCAAGGGTTCCAAGTCACTAGTTTGCTTTCTGAGTCATAGGATTTCTTGAGGTAAACAGCACGCTTTTGTGACGGAGCACTGAATATAAATCATAATAACCCTTAGTAATATGGCTTACAGAGACCTTTGTTCCTTCACACCTCTCATTTAGTCTCTTAAAGGTGACATGATGTGGCACTTCAGAACCTTTGTGCATTTACAGCTTTTCTCTTTCCCTTTGTGCCCTTGTGTATTAATTAAAAGTACATTACTAGAGACATTTTGTTTTCATGTTGCTATTGCAATTTACTTGCTTGAACCAGCTCCAGCCAGTAAAAAATAAGAACCTGAAAACCTTTATCTGAAGTCCAACTTGATTTCTGCTTTTTATTGTCTATGGAGGTAAAGCTGAGCAGAAAAATTCCAATAGGAAAATCAAAAAATATTACACACTATACAAAAAGAATCAAGTCTCTGTTAGGGTCTGTAAAATCTGTTATCTTCTTCTGCATTCTAAGTGCTTAAAACCTCTTCCACCTTCCCAAATTGTTCCATCTGTTTTTAAAAAAGATGCTTCTCACTACTCCTTACAAGCCTGACTTGCTTTATATACCAGAAGAGTACTGGTAGAACTTCAAAATCCAAAGAATGGTTTTGTATAATTGGCTAAAATGATAATTTACTTTTATTAGGGATATTCTGGAGGAGAAAGTAAATAAATTTTGCTGCAAGTTTGCAGGTTGATACAACTATTTCCACTTTATGACTCCTTTCTAGTTTTAACTGGCAAATTACCTTTGTAACAAATAGTTTCTTCTTTTTCTTTGCCTCTATGTCTTTTCAAAGATTTTTTTTGCACTTCTCATCTAATAGGTAGGATATACTGTATAATGGAAAGCAAGCTGCTGGATTTGCTGCAACAAAACCAAATACTTTTAAGTGTTTTTTCATTGAAGAAAGGAAATAATTTGTTGAAAAAAAGATATCTTCTGGTCAAATACTGAAACATAATAAACAAAAAAACTTCTTTAAGGTCCTCTACTGACTCCAGAAGCACAGAAGAGGTAATCATGAAACATTTGTTGTTTTGAGATTTTTGATCAGAAAAAAAAAATCTTTCCTGAATAAAAGTACGTATGTGCATTTGATATTTGGTAGAAACCTATAAAGAAAATGACACACTGGAAAATTGTAAGACTCGTCTTGATGATCAGATTACAGTCAATTATTTAGATTCTAAAAAATAACACAATGATAGAGAAAACAATTTTCATGTACTCTACATATGAAAAAATATAGCTTATGATGCTATGATAAATCATCCCAAGTTTCTATAAATAGAAGTATCTTAAATGATGCATGCTTCCCCAATGGCAAATTAAATAATATTATCTTCTGAAAACTGGGGCTGGCGGAATTCCATTTTTTCTGTTTGCAAATGGTTCATGCAACGTTTTGCATTCTGCAAATGTTTTTATTTTTATGTATCCATTAGGTAGTATGGATAGGTTATTTTAGGCTATTTAACTGTTTAGTAAACATTACATATGATATACATCTGGTTGTGAAAATAATATGATGTATTTTCTCTCCCATCTTTTGATCTCTGAAATGACAAGAATTTCATGTTTTCCTTTGTTGAAATTGGTTTGGATTTTTGAAAAATTTTAGTTCATTTTTGAACAAAACTCATTGTCAGCCTTAAAGTGTATTAGTGAGAACCTAAGTCAGATTGCAGTGCAGAAATTTAATAATGTTTCTACTAAATGTAAATATGATCAGTTAAGGAATAAAGAACAGATCTCTGCCTTTGCTCTGTTGGAGTTCTGTATTAGGCTATCAAGTTGCAATGTGACAACTAGCAGGGAAGAATTAAAAAAAAAAAATAGAAGAATTATGTAAATATATAGTAAACTGATATAAAATGAGGTGCTCTTTTCACATGTTCACTTGGATTGCTAGACTATAAAGCACATATTTCTGTATCCATTGACTTAAGGACGCCAAATGATATGTTCCGTGTTACTGAATAACCTGTGTTTTTTCTTTTAATCAGTCAAATCAGTTTTAGGGGAAGAAATAGTTGCAAGCTTAACCAGAAAACAGGCCAACTCTTCCTTTCCTCTGACTCTTTAAACTTTAGGAAGTGTTCTGTTTGCCTAAAACTTGACCATAGTGCAATTTTTTAAATTGATGTTAATCTACTGAGTGACTTCCTGCACCAGTCATGGTATGTGAAGTGGTATGCTGACATCTGTTATCATAAAAGTGGAAACCACTGTCTTCATCTTGTTGCAAACAGTTGATCATTACTAAGACAACATGTTAATTAACCACAGCCCTTATCTGAAATGTAAAAAATTAAGTAACTGTAACTTTTTGTTAGTAAAGCCACATATGGACACCTGAAGGGAAAAATAACTAAGGGAAGGCATTTGAAGTACACACCATTAAATTTCATTGGGACTTGTCACTCTTCATGTGTGGAAATACAGAAAAATTTTAGATATATTATGTAAATTATACTCATTTCAAGTTTGTTTCTTAATGGATTTGGTTCTATTGGTGGATTTCCAAACATATGGCCTGTATTTTACTTTTCATTCTTTTGATTGGTTTGTACAAAAAGAACTTTTCTCAAATAACTTTGTTACTAGATGCTTTTTCCCATCCCTGAATGTGTGATGTGGAGGGAGAATAACTCAATGTTTTTGAAAAGCAGCTGATATAAGAGTAACTTCATCTTGAGAAAAAGATGAGAATTTTGAAGATAGTGAAAATGCTGAAGAAGGAAAGAAGGGTTTATAGGAAGAAGCTAAATAATTGCTAGCAATATTGGTTTGCCTATGATGGGGGGGGGAGTCTAGCTGAGCAGCTAGTTAGATCACTGATATCCTGTAACTATCCTATGTACTAGGCATGCTTGTTATACCATCATGTGGTATGCATTACAGTGTTTCATTTGTTAAATCCTTGACTGTGTGCTCCTGGAATTACTAGCCGAACATAAAACAGAAGTGAGCAGCAACATGTCCTAAATTGTAATATGAAGTGGTTTGAGTAGGACACTATTGGTGACTGTAAGAGTAGAAGAGTCATGTAGACAGTTCGGGTACTGTTCTCAAACAAAAAGTCAGTGGTGCTAAAGAACAGCAATGTGATAAGGCACCAACCAAGCAGAAATTACATGCATAAGTTAAAGCATATGACTGATTTCTAATGTTTTGTCCAGTATGTACTGTTGTGGTGTGTGAAGAGCAAATAAATAAGAACAGCTTCTAAAATATTTATGCAAAAAATGATAAAGGGCAAACAGGAAGGCTTCCATTCTTATTGCACTATATTGCTCTAATTATGCATTAGATGTTATTTTACTTTCTTTAGGTATGGTATTCACACCAGTGTTAACTTTCTTTTGCATTTCTTATTTCCTTTTTTAATTATTTATTATTCATGACTAATAAACTGTCCGTCTTCTTGACCTCTCTTTCTATGGTTTTATGTTTCTTTGACTCTGCTCTTTGTTTTCTACATCTTTCTTTTCTAGCCTTTTTTTTCTGAGGCTCTGTACCTCTGCAATTTAAACAGCAGTGTATGTCTCTACTATGCTTCAAGTATTGTTTTAGTTCACTTCTGTTAATGAGATCAAGTAAAATAAAATGTCCCTGGCTCTCCAGTCAAGAAAATTGTAAATCATTGCAAGTTTTGGAAAAAACTAAACTTGTAACAGGCTGTGTTTTACTGAAGCTTTAGGATTTCATCCTGCTTTGTAAAATTCAAATTTCCAAATCCCTCATTTAACATGTCTGTGTTCTGGATGAAGCTCAAAAGTTCATCTCTTCATCTGTCACTGATAATTAATGAGAACTCTTTAGGAATTAATCAGTTGCCTCTCACCTCTCTTAGGTATACCCCACATAGCTTGAAGGTGTAGCATAAATATCAGAGCTAGAATTAGTGACAGAGAAGATGTCTGCACAGTGAGCATTGACACAGCACCATTCATATTGCTCAAAACTTTTGTCTCCTAGTTATTCAAGCAAGAAATTTTAGCCAGGAAAGGTGAGAACTCCACAAAGCAAAACCCCTGTAATGTACTTGAAACCCTGACATTTCAGCTGGACAGTATTCAGAGCTGAGACAACAGGTCACCTAGATCTCCACTCTAAAAAGCTGCAGTAGCATTCAGTGGATAAGAATTAATAGCTCTCAGGGTACTTTATTGAAGGCTCTGCTAACAACCATCTTAGGAAACAGGCTGATATATCTTAACTCCTCCTTGTGCATAGGTAGTTGCTCTGAGCACATGCTCACAATCTGCGCTAGAATGGATTACCAGCTCCCAGAACCTGCCTTCAGACATTTGTGTTATCTTTTATTGCTGGTTCTAAGAAATTTTTGTGCATGGCATGGTTGATGTTAGCACTGTGAGAGCCAGCATCACTGCCTAAGGTATGTTTAGTCTCACTCTGTGACCTTCACACTGTGAGGTCCATCCTCACTAATGTCAGCCTTTTTCAGGGAATTTATGATGCTCCTATTTGTCATTGAGCTTTTCTAGTCACTTAAGAGAAAGAGGTCAAAGAACAGAGTGAATGAGGCTGTTATTTGGACACAAATGTCTGTTGCTTGGACACTGATAGCTCTTCTAAGGACAGCTTTCCTTACTGCAGGAGAGTACCAATCCTGTAACTTTTACCTTTTCTGATTTATTTAGGAAAAAAAAAAGCCCAACATGTGCTTTAGTTAAAGCTAGTATAGGAATCATTCAAAGGCTAAGCTTGGGAGAACCTAGGCAGAGAGTACCAGCATTTCTTTGTATTTCCAGTCTGGATATGTCAGCATTGAAAAAGGACCACTTTTGAGGTTAACTGAAAAATAGTTCTGAGGACGCCACTTAGAAGCTCTCTTCAGAATAACAAATCCAGAGGAAATCAGATTGGAGCAAAATGTGACCACACCAACAGTATTGTGCACCAGAAGCCTGCATTTTGGATGCGTGTTAATTAAGGATTTTTCAACCACAGCTACAAATGCTGGGAACCCGTTTGTGACTATGACCCTTAAAAATGTCTATGTTTTGGGGGACTATATGCAAGATAGCTACCTAAACTCCCCCTACAGTCAATAAACATCTTGTATGCAGGGTAGTTGCCCTGACAGAGGTGCTTCGACCTTTTCAGTTATCCTGAAGTTTCTGAGACATTCACATAGCAGATATGAGGTGGGATCTATGAAAGACCAGAGCCCTTCTGTATAGGTGACTGAAGGATAGGAGGGGAAATCCAGATCTTCTTAAACAGCACTCTCTGTCTTTGCTTAAACAACTAACCTCAGTTCTAGGTGTATCCTTTAGAGAAAGGCAAATTGCTTGCTAGTCTCCACTGGCAATATTCATATCTGCAACTGCTGAGTGGGTGTTTTAGATAACCTAAGGTAACTCAAAGAGCACTTCTGGACACATTTAAGCATCTGAACTGAGCCATAGATCTTGGAGTTTTATTCTTGAAACAAATGCCATCCAAGGTGCCTAACTATCTCCAGTTGCTGAGCTTTAATTGTGAAGAACTGGATGTTTTTCTGTAAAAGAATAAAATAATAATAAAAAAAACCCTACTTCAGAAACTTTAATTTTCCATGGAAAATATCAAGGAAATAAATTGCAAACCAAAGGACATAGTTTGGCACTAGTTGGAGACATATTTAAAAGTGGTGGTACTGCAGTGATGAAGGCCTTTCACATCCTTTTGTTAGAAAGTTCCTGTACTAAGAAAATACCCTCAAATAAATGCACACTGTAATTGTACTCGACAGCATTTACAGAGATGTGGATAAATATCCCAACTTACAATTAGGAAAAGGAAGATCTCCAGAGTAGTTTGGCAGTATGTGCTTCGCTCGTGTCTCAAAATGATTTGGCAATACCTCACAAAACAAATAGTGAATTTAGTATTTACATTTTATCCTGTCCTTCAGCACAGCCATTTCTGACATTTCTCAAGATACTATTTTGTTTTACTACCTCTTTT
>JASSUY010020609.1:0-33250 GCA_032466535.1 Forpus xanthops
TTAAGCTGTATCAACACCTTTACATTCAGTATTTTAAATCACAGACAGTCCAAAGTGTATTCTGCTTGTCAGAACAGAATACCTCAACTCATTGATATTCATTCTCTCCTTTCAAATACATGAAGGAAAAACAAATAGAGAATCAAACATCACCTTTTGGTCAACATAAGTTCCACTGACAGAATAAGGAAACCGTACCTACTCGCTTAAATTTAGTCATCTAGCACTACTTGCAATGCCCTGGGATATCTAAAACATGGCAAAGGACCTCTTTCCTGGAATGGCTGTAGCCAGTCAAATGGCACTTGATGCCTATGTTTAGGTAGTAACAACAAGCCCTGTTTCCACATACTAGTAACTACAAGCATACATTTCTAATAAATATCTAACTTTAAGAATTTGGATTTACAAGTTCATTTTCAGCCTTTCAGGTTTTAAAATATGTGGTGACAATGTGAATGTAAACAACTGGAAAGTATTTTTTGTGTCTGACTTTGTTGGTACAGACATGACTGAGACCCAAGAAATTTGTTCCAGCACCTGCTCTGATGTTACACCTACTCTTACACAGCCAAGTGCCCACCACATAAGAAAACCTGATGCATAAGACAAAATGATTCACATTCAGCTTTTACTCTGACTGGGTAAGAACAAATCTCTTCCAGTCATTTCTTCTGATGATATTATCTGCAATTCAACAAGTTTGCTGCTTATAAAACAGTCACTACTTGTGTAATCATACAATTCTCATCTATTTATTGTATTTTTATGATGTTAATAATCCTTTTAAAGGCCCAAGCATACCAGATCTAAAGAGATATTGTATATTCTCATTATTTTTTTTGTTGTGCCTTGAAAACATTTGTTTAGAAAATATATAAATTGTCTGGTGCTAAGTATACCAAATTTATGTCTATGTTTAGTCTGCATTGCCTTTGCTCAGTTTTTCTCTATTTTTGCCCATCTTCATTTCAGAATGAATCACACTGTTCCTGCATCTTTTCACCCTCTCATTCCTGCCCTAGGCACAGCACCTATTATATGGTCAGATAGTAGGAACACAGTATCAACTGATTTACAGATTAAACAATCCACAGTCACTATAGCCTTTATATGGCATGCACTAAGATATTTATAGAAATTATTCTGGACCAGAGTCATTACTGGAAAATTGCAGTCAGACCAATATTCCCATGGGAAAGCTTTGATTCTGCTTATATGTTCTGTGTTGTTTCATGTCAAGAACAATTTGAACTCAATATATTTCTTACTTCCCCTCTTCTTGGAATCCATTACACTGAGTAACAACGCTAAAATTTATCTGGTTTATGTAATTCAATTGAGTATTTTTTTCCACTTTTTGTAGAATTACTTTTTCTGAGATCTGTATAAAGTTGATTTTAGGATAAGCGATTTTGCCCTCCTGCAGATGTTTTCCATGTGCAGGATTGCAGAGTTCCTGTTTAGTTAAAATAAAGTGCATAAATGCAATTAAGTTAGAATAAAGTGCAGGCTGGTACAGTACAGTGAAGAAAAAGATGCACTAAGACCCACTGAAATACGCACCATTCTCATGATAGGGGGTTCAATACATACTTACAGCTCTGCATGCATTCAGATGATGTATATTTTCAAAGCCAGAAGATAAAATAATTCAAGTAAACATAACTTAAATCAAATTAAATACCATGTTTGTCAGTTCAGCATACTTCAAAGCCACACAGTTAAACTGACTGAAGTTTTTGGGTAGCCAGAGTTTGAGCCTTAGTGAGTTTTTAATGCACTGATTCTGTTGCAATTTACATTTATGCAGAAGGAGACACTGGTCAAAGGAGTTGTCATTCTCGCCAGGTCTAAAATGAACACAGAGCACACCGTGAGTATAGCTCCAATTCTAGCTGCTGTGAACTCCAGACACTACTTTTGTTCAAAATACTCTGTGCTTTTCTCTTAAAGTATATCTTGCAGAGGGCAATACTGCAGAATGATTTTATAGTACGCTAAAGAAACTCAAGAAGTCTATTTCAAATTTCAGCATTGGGTTGTTTGAAACAAGCCTAATGAAAAAGTTTGACTTGTGTATTTTTTAAATTTCTTTTTTTTAATCATTCCATGCCCTCTTGAAAAACCTGTCTAGATTTTATCTCAAAAATACACCATTGACTGAATCTTTTGAAATTAAACCTGTCTTATTTGCATCTAATTTCAGAATTCTTAATGAAGAAAAAAAAGTGAAACCCCAAGTGATCTTTCTAACAAAGTATCAGTTGCTCAGACATAGTAGTGTAACTGTAGTTCTAATTTAGCCTATAGCTATGTCCTCTGAGCTTGGCAATAACTGTCAGGCAGGCTGCAAGTAAAATGACTCCCATCACTTCTACCCACTAGGGAGAATTTAGAAGGGGTTGTCTTCCAACAGAAAACCCGCCTTATCTAAGATAATGCTTTGGCATTCTGTACACACACATGACCCCTAGAACATTTGGTCTGACTAAAACCAAAGCAAGAATCCTGTGTATTTTTAATCCAGCACAATAGCTGTTAGTGTCAGCAGGACTGAATCTGTCTGCTTTGCCAAATGAGGGAACGTGAAATAGCTACATGGAGGTGTAAGTCAGGATTGAAGCTAACCAGCCAGAAGTATTTTGATGTTACCTTAACACTGAGTATGGTCAATTTGTTCAAAGTGGAAGGAAATAAGAAATAATTGTACAATTGAAATGATTTTATCATATGACACAGATTTTTAATTATTCTCTATTCTGCACTTGATATTGTGGCTAATGAGCATACTTATTTCAGACCATTTTACTGGCATAGTATTATAATAATTAGAAGTCTTAAGTGTTTTAAAATTTTCTACTGATCAAAAATTAACCTTGCTTCTCACACTGTAACAAAGCTAAGGAAACACTACTTCATTTTGAATCCATTGCATCCAAATTATAATTATTTAAATTTAGGTATTATGGTTTTCAAAAACAAGAAAAAAAAATCAGTTTCTTACCAGCAAGCACTTTATAAGACTGAGCATCAAAGAGGATGCAATCATACTGCTATGTAAATTTCCTGTATGAACGTAAGACATAGAAGTAGCTTAATTTGCCTGTGAAATCTCTGTAACTTCTACTGATTCTACGAAACAGTTGGGAAATGGTATTCTGAACTTATATGTTTATTTAATATACATGACCCCATAAAAACAAATAATTAAATTCTAAATTGTGTTGTGGTATTTGAAAACCAGAAAATTATGTGCAAATAATACTGACTTAGCTACAGCTATTTGTCACTATTTTGTATTTCACATGGTACCATTTATATTGTATTGCTGCAAGAGAAACAGGCAAACCAATACCAAATCTGATAGCACATAAAGATCAACGTTGTTTATGTAAGATGGTCATATTTTATTTCTTACTTACTATTCTCTGTGAACTGTTATTTATCAGGTCTCAATAAAGCCTTAGCTTTAACTTCTGGACTTAATTAAAATATTCAAGATTGGCTGGAATAAAATGAATGCAAAGAAGGTATGGATTGAGCAAAGCAGAATAACAGAAAAAATACCAAAATCCCTTTAGATTTTTTAACTGCATTCAAAGCTGATTCAAGTAATTCATATGAAATGACATGAGATATTCTGCAAGCCTAACAAAACTTGTAACGCTAGTGAGAACAGCTGCTCTCTGCCAAATCTTCACATGATTATCTGAGCAATACTAATTCCAAAACTGAAATCCAGTGATTTACTTTGAAAGTTTTGAGGAAAACATTCACATTTCAAGCACTGAACTCAGTCGGTGGTCAGGCACAGCAGTCAGCAGCAGCTTACCATTTTCAGAGCAATTTTATAGTGACTTTTACAGACTTCTTTCCAGACTATAAAGATGTTTCTTCTTTTTTTTTTATGGCTACATAATGTTAACAGGTTTTTAAAGGACACAGAAAAACACACAAAAATAAACAGGATTAGTACAAGTTTGTGTAACTCGCATTATCTTCAATGCAATATTTTTTAGATCTATTCTTAAGCACACCTGCGTTTTGTTTACTCAGGACAGACGGCTTTTTCTGCTAATGTTTCCTTTAAAGTTAGTTTCATGTTATTTTTACCAGGTTCAGGAGACAGAAGTCTTCTGTTTATTTATATAACAGACATAGCACAGAAGCTTCCCGGGCAAAGTTGACAGGTACCCTGTGGATTTCAACCTCAGCGTTAGTTTGGAAGGACCTCTAGGGGTGAAAGGGTAAGTCAGTGCTGAAGAAAGTTTATAAAGGGCGTGATTCTTTGTCCAAAAGACTTCTGCTACTGACCAGAAGTCACCCTTAACATAAAAGAAAAACTGACACCTCTTTATTAATTCAATCAGAAATATAACTGATCACAACTAAAGTCTTTATGATCATTATCAACCTAAGTGACAGGGTTTTTTTTCCTGTGGGCTAGGATATTCCTGTAATGCTGTAGGTGAGAGAGTAGTATTCACAGATATTACCTACAACTATATTAAAATCAGTGATCTGACATTTTCATGATAGATGTGTCAGAGCACACTCCATAATATACAAATATTCATTCTAGAAGAATGTATCAGAAAACCTTAAACTGTACAAACAACATAAAAATTTGGGACTAGCAAATGAGTTCAGTGCTTTAGAAACACTGAAAGGAGTAAATGCAAATAGAAGTGGAATAAAGAACCCTAGTTCTTTCCTTTTGCAAAATTAATAGCACAGTAGACATTTCTAAAAACTTGTAGTTAGAATAAACTGAGATAAAGAGATGGCTTACATACTGTGGCCAGTTCACTTTTTTATGAGCCACTTCTACATATTTTTTGAATATTGTTGATAAAAATAGAATTTATTAAAAATACATATAATAAAATTGGTATTCCTCATGGTATTTAATGATCTTTATACAAGTAATTAATGATAGCCCTTTTCTGCCATGTTTCTCCTTCAATTCACTCTAATCCTAAACATCACTCAAAACCATGTGACTGGTATTTCCTTAAGTATCTCTAAATAACAGTAGCATCATTAATTTTAATTATGTCAGTAAGAATATCTTAGTATTCAAAGTTCCCTAGCCCCAGTGGGAGAGATGACAACTTTCTAAATGCACAAACCTTCAAAGCTGCCTGTATAAGCATGCACCAGCATATGTTCATCAGTGAATGCTAGCATTCTCACTGTATGCTGATATTCTGCAGTATCCTCAGACAGTCTGCAATTAATAAATAGAATTCCCACTGTGCTCTATAATAGAGAATATCAGCTTATATTCAGGCCTAGTCCTTCTCACTTGAAGTCAATGGAAGATGGTTTTGTATTTATTTCAAGAATGCTGGTCTCTTAATCACATCCCATAGAAAAAGTAATGAAAAATGCAGAAGGTAATGTCAACAGATATAGCATGATTTGCAGGCACACAGAAAAAAGCATTAGTAGATGGCTGCCCTGCATTACGTTTTGTTGAGAGAGAAGAATTCAATTTAGACTCAATACAAACAATCCATTAGTCTAGTGCAGTGATCACTTGACAGACAGCAGTAATGGATCTGTTTTCTAAAGGTAGTTACAGATATTCAGGCCAGTGCTTCTGTCAGTCCTGAGCTCACTGCCTTAACTGCACTTGTCTTGGGTAAGGCGCCTGTATTGCATAGTGGGTAGCACACCTGGGATATTGTTGCTGAAGAGTAAGTGCTTCAGGAAACTGGCCAAATAGGGGCATACTTCTTCCACAGATGCTGCTTCTACTTATGCACAAGCTGCAAGAGTATCACCACATTTAAAAGTCCTGAGGATCTTTCTCTCCATGATTTTGTCTTCATACAACCCTATGTATTCAAATCACATAGCCTGTAACTTGTATACATTAGGGTTTCTGTGTGATCTAATTAATCTCGGACCAATTCATGCTAAAATTGGACAACACTGTATTAACTGATCCAATCATTATTTTAAGTAAAGTGGACACATTTCAGTCCTTTACATTCTCCAGGCATCTTCCCATATATTAGTAATGTTGTCAGAGAGCTTAATACTCTCTGAAGACAGCTGGGACACATCTCCAGCTTGTTCAGTCTAGATAGAAGATGTTGAATTACACCAAGGAAAGGCTGCAGTGAGGCTGGGTTAGGTTAACACACCTTGATGTGTGATTCTAGCATGTCAACTCAAGCTAGTCATTTTGCCATTGTGCTGCCACATTGTGCTCAACAGAAACATAAAAAAAAGGACAATCATTTGAATGACTGAGATGTACCTAAAACTTTACGTTGAAGGTTAGCAGTAGCTACCTCAATTACAGGAAAGACACTGGCAATAAGTTTAGATTTGATGTGATAACAACATAAAGATAGTTTGTTCAGACATTGTCATACTTGTCAAACTCGTCCCCTATAAATGCAGACAGGAGCACTAAAGAATACTAACAGAAGATCTAACATAAAACAAAACATTCAGTTTAAGGTGGTCTATCAGGAACTTATAGCTGATTTCAAAATGTTAAGCAAATTGTTTCTTTTTATAGAACCTGGTAATATATCACTTGATATGGAATAAAAATTGAATGTCTTAACTCAGTAAAATCAACGCCAGCTGTAGAAGCAGACAAGTTCTTTCAGCACAAAAATAATAGATGACAAGCTTATGGCATTTTTTAATAAGCCTTCCCAATTCAGTGCATTTTCTTCATAAAAAAGTGGGTACCTATTAATAAATTGCTGGTTCAGTATTTGCTCACCAATCTCTATCATTTAGACCTTTTCTAGAATATTCAAAACTGCCCCAATAAATGCATAACTGGAGTGATATAGACGTTTGTGTGCATGCATATATATAAAAAAATATAAAATATGTATAGAAATAAGTCCCCTTTGAAGTAAAGACACAAGTCCATATCCTAAAAGACAGCAAAAAAACCCCAGGAATAAATACCTAATTAGATCTATAATGGAAACTTTTTCAGCAGCTAAGATTCAGGCACCAAACCAACACCACAGATTCTGCCTACTCCTTTAACATTTTCTTCTGCATGCAGAAGAAAACTTGGGTAGTATTCTGCCACCTTACTTAAAATACAATCTCCTTACTTACTGCAACTTTGAGGGTAACCTCATACATCATCCACAAAGCTTATTGTTGCATGACATTTTTGTGTCCAAAATATTTTGAATACAAATCGGTACGATTTCATTTTTAGCTCTTACTGTTGAAACTCTACGTCAAATAAAAATGAACTACACTAATTTATATTGAGTAAAGATTTTTTGTTTTCAAGTGCTACCACTGAGCACTAAGATCCAAAATCAAGAGAACACCTTTCTGTGTAACAGTTGGCTGATGCAGAACCTCAAATGCCTCCTGACATAGAATCATATGATTAGAATATATATAGAATCATAGAGTAGTTAGGGTTGGAAAGGACCTTAAGATCATCTAGTTCCAACCTCCCTGACATGGGCAGGGACACCTCCCACTAAACCATGCCACACAAGGCTCTGTCCAACCCGGCCTTGAACACTGCCAGCAATGGAGCACATCTCATAACTGAATGATACTTGCATTTTTTATATTGTCTCCCATGAACAGACATATTGAAACATACGCTTTCCTGTTAGCCTTTTCAGATTTTATTCTGATAATCACTGTCCATCCTTTAATCATGAAAAAAATAGTATTTGCACAGGAACAGCTTATCTTCTTACAAGCTCACACTTCTCTATCCACTTTCTGACTTGTCAACCTTAAGGTTGGAAAAGAACTATTCCCTTATTCCACTGGAACAGTCAGGCAAAGAATATTCAAGTAATGACACTGGTGACTGCTCGTAAACAAAATCTTACTCTGTTAGCTTCAGCAGGAAAAAAAACAAGAAATAGGTTAAATGTGATGGAAAAAGGTATTTCTCTAAAAAAAAAAAAAAAGAGAGAGAGAAAAAGATACAGTATCTGCAAAGTGAACAAATAAATTTTTCCATTTATAGTGTATTTAAGATATCTTGATAGCTTTTTGAGCTACTTCTAATTGATAACGTAATTTAAAGTCCAGTATAAATCTACAATAATTCCAATTACATAAATACATTCTACTTTACTTAAACACATATTAGCAAGCAAGTGGTGCCTGTATTATTAACAGATTAGTACAGTATTAGGATTTATCATAACAAACTTCTAGAAAGGACACAAAGCAGATCATACTGAACACAAGCCAAGTAATGTTGCAGTATTAGAAATGCAGATGCATTATTGCAATTACAAACTGTTTATAGCTTTGATCTTCAAACAGTTACTGAATTCTACATTTCAAATTGTATCTTATATAGCATTTGCAATCCAAGCATATGGCAATTGCTATCAAAATTTACTACAGATTTTCACTAATTCTGATAGAGGAAAATGGGAATTGTTTAGAAGCAGAGTATGTCCAATAGCTGTATTGAACACCGGCATCTACATGAACAGGAAAAGTATTTTTCCTACCTTATAATCATCTTCATAGTCATTATATCCACAAGTACTTAAAATGTCAGGAAAAATATCTGACCATCCATTACTTGTACAATTTTTGCTAATATTTCCTGTAAAGCAAAATTTGAGAGTTTAAATCAGTAATATTCAAAAGTCATCAATGAAACTTTAGGCAACTTTACTTTGTCATTCTCCATTAACATCCTGTATTTCTGAGCAACCCTGCAAAAGCAACCCAGCCATTTTATTCGTGTGCTCTCCACTCATATTATTTTGGCTTTTGCTCGTGCTCAGAGTTGGTTTTGCATTAGAGAAAACTAAAAGTAATTCCAAGCTGTGATGGCAGGCTTCTGCTGGGTATAACACCTATTTCTCTTACGGCTGCAAAAGCATTAAATATTTTGCTGTTTTATCTAAAGTATTCCAGGGAAAGCCTTTCAGCTTACTCTATAAAGGGGACAATTTGTAGGTAGAGTAATTATATAGAAAAGTAATTTAAGTGAGAGTTGTTCTAAACAACTTTTTAAGCACTTCTGAGAAAGCAACACCAAATCATCTACTGAGGAGTGATAAAAGTTTCTTTATGTCATGGTGATACATAACTGCTACATCAAATGTTGGTAGAGTTGGTGATGCACTTTAAAGGCCAAATTATGTGATAGCTAGAAGAATGAGGAAATTCATGTTGAATCTCACTCTTCAAACCACTAAAACAACATAGTCCAAGGAAGGTACAGGAGATGTGTAAGGGTGGTTGGAAAGCAATTTTGAGCATCTATTAATTTCAGAAAGGATTTTTTAGTCAGAACTGAGAGAAGTTGGCTCTGTCCCCAAATGAAGTCACTCAGGAGAGATGGGGCAACCAATGATTCTACTCCTGACTCGGATTAATACAAACTAATGTACATACAATATGGAATAGCTTCCACTGGAGAAAACTGAAGAGCCCCATGTCAGACTAAAGAATAGTTATTAAAATTATTATAATTTACACTTACAGTGTTAAATCTTAATCAACTTACCTTTAACTTAACACATTTTCTGTATCTGTAATACCTGAAATCTGTAATACCGTATTGCTTTTGTTTGGAGTCTGTAACTGACTTAAGGATGCCTGATTTAGACTACACAAGAAAAATTTTATGTGTCACAGATCAGCTTTGACAAATAACCAAACGTGCTTCTATACACTCCAGACTAAACCCTTTGTGATTTTCATCTTGCTGATTGGTTACTGGAAATTCTTCTTCATATAAAGTCTTCAGCAGAAAGTTGTAAATTCCCAATAAATGACTGACCAATCGCTAATCAAATCTTTCCAGTTTGTAACAAGTTCTTGACCTCAAACCACAGTTTCTTCTCAAACAGGACCACTTTTGCCGTTTGACATAGATACATCATTTTTTACAGAAAATGTCACCTATTTATACACACTGAATTATCTTCACTTTAAAAGTACTCCCAGATTCTCTGACCAGACAGAGCAGAGGAGTAGGTTAACAGAACCACAAATTACGTCAAAGCCAGTTTCACAAGAAAAAGACACTACGTACTCAAGATGCTGAAGTATTTTCTACTGTAAGTACTATAAAGGCCTTCTAACTTAGGCAATGTTCAATGGAAGACATCACTTATTTCTACACACCTGTTTCATGCAATTAAGTATTTCAGTTGGCAACCTCATTTTAAACCTACAACTTGACCCATATTCAAAAAAAAATTCGCAGAATAACTTTCTGATACTCATATACTTACATCATCATGTGCAATACAGAATAAACTTTACAGGATAACATGACAGCTTTTACAGCCAAAAGTCATTTAATATAAAGTTATTACTATTCCATAGAGTGGGATTTTTAAACTATAACCTTGGCCATCACAGAAGAAATTAAGAGCCAGTTCTCCAGAAGTTCTAGAGATGAGAAAACAGCTTATTTTAATTTAATTTAATGCAAATTAAGAAATTATTAAAAAAAATGATGATATTTAAAACCTACTTGTGATTTGGAACATGTCAACAAAAAATAAGGTAGCCTAGTTCATCTTGTAGTAGAATCTTAATTCCTCTTAAAACCTTGACAAAGCTAAACATACAGCCCACAAATTTGGCTACATAAAGAGTCAGATTTCTTGTTTAGCAATATTGTTATAATTTCCTGCTATAAGGACCAAGCGAATAAATTAATTATATATTCCTGAGTAGAATCAAATTATAAAGGTGCAGAGATACTTATTCAGATCTTAACTGAAACAAGAAAGCAAGATGATTGTTTCCTTCCTTCTCTGAAACTGTAGAAATACAAGATTTCAAAAATTCTCTTAACTGAACAGGTACCTCTAAACTACTGTGTTAGTTCCACAAGTAAAAAGTAAACAGGTAGCTATAAAAAAAAGTGTATATGGAAATTTATAGCAAACTATAAAAAGGAAGTGATTTTTCAGTCTAGATGACACCAAGTGCCCAAATGTATCTCACTTGATGTAAGTATTGTGAAGGTTTCAGAATGAAATCTTTACTGCCATTTTTAATAGGAAACTTAAAATGTTTTGAAAGATGCTATATAATGTTAAATTAAATATCCAAATTCAGAAAGAGCGCACATGCTCTAACTTCCAGCAAATAGAAGCAGTTTGATTTAATCCAAATTTTAAAATGTTGATATTTTTTTAGTTTGCCTTGTCTCATAACATCTTACTATCTTCATCTTAGTCATTTGAATACTTTGATAGATTTCACAAGATCTAGTGAAGATTACACATTCCCCCCTATAAACTGTTTAGACTATCTGGGATAAACTAATCCAAGTTTCGCCAGCTCCAGGAATTAAAATCTTTGCTGATCTGTACATTGTTTTAGTTATTTATTTTTTTACTGGAATAAGACTTGATCAACAATTTTGAGAATAAAGGTATTTCAGTCATACCCCAAGTTAGCCTCTATGTTAAACGTAATATCGTTAAAAAGCTCTCCACAGAGACCTCAAAGGCAGAACTAAATCACTGTGATAATTTTTGCATCTTTCACCAGCTCTTCATGACAAAGGTTTCTCACCTGAGAAACAGAGATAAGATTTTTTCCTGCTGCATTTTGAGATATCTATGTGAAAAGCCATGTGTGCCTCATCTTTTTTTAAAACCCCACTAACAATACAAAGTGCAAAATTAAATGACAGTGTGATGTATTGACACGAAGGTGCAGAAGACTCTAGACTTGAACCAGTTAAATACTTCAGCAATCTGAGACACTATGAGTTCTTTTCAGTTCCACTAAAAAGCAGAAGAAAAAAGGGTTTCATAATAACAACCTTAAATTGCAACAGTGATAACTTTGAGGTATTACGTGTCAATGTTAGTTCATTATTCTCATGAAGGCAAAGCACAGCTCCCTTCCTACGCACAGAAGGAACAAACTACATGTGACCTGCTGACAACTGTTAAAGAGGTCAGTCGGCCTCAGCTGCCTTAATAATTAACACAAATAGGTCAAAGAGAGCAAGCAAGGTCTTCAGCTTTCATGAGAGTCACTACATTAGAAACCATATATAGTATTTGATTCAAAAAAACACCACACAGACTACAAAGACAATTATTTGATCTTTTTGTGATGTATCATAAACAGCTCTATTATCTGTTAATTCTTTAACAACAATATATGAAACATTGAACTGCTAATAATACACTTTTATCACAGTACATTATAAAATACCAAAGAGAAGCCATCAAAAAAAAAAAAGCCATCTTAAAATAAAATACCTGGTTTGCCAGAAAAAAGGCTAAATACTTTTGGGCAAGGGACAGTGACAGTCTCTCCAATCTTTGCAGGACGCCAACAGGTGATGTTATCCCAAACTCCAACACATCCTGAAACAAAACCAGCAGTAATAGGCTTAAAAACTCAGTATTGTCTGTATAACTTTGCTATATTTACCTTTTAAAGACTTGGTGGAAGGTTTGGATGCCTATGTCTAGTTCAAGAAAGATTAGACTTCTGAAAGACAGGCACAGAGATTGTATTTTCTATGAAAATATTAAGAGAATCATAAAGGAGTCTGATGATTAACAAGCTTTTTTTTAGGTCAATTAATACACTGTTGCATTAAAACTGCCATTTTCATGGGAAGAAAATGCAAAAGATGTAAAAACCACAACTTCTGATTATTAATATGGATTATTAAAAATTCAAAAATGTTGAGAATCTCTTAGTCACAGTGCAAAGGATTTTTTTTTTATCTGCAGTAATAGGCAGATAGAACATCACAAAGAAATATTTAAGAATTTCATTGGACTCAGCATCGCAAATACAAGAGGAGCACATCATGACCCTGACCATTCAATGATCTGCTGATTCTATGACTGGAAAAATTTTTGGAACGGGACTGGACTTAAAAAATCATGTCTCTTAAAACTAAATAACTGAGATCTGAACAAGCAATTCTTATGTACTTTGATTTCAGGAAGGGGAAGGGGAGTAATAAAATTTTATAGGCATTTTTATAGTAGTACTAATAACAGTGTTTATATTTCTATCTTCAAATAAGGCAATTGACAATTGAAAATTTAAATTTGTAATTAATGCTAAAGAGAAAAACAAGACTTTTATCCTACCAATATTATCTCCATAAGATTATAGAAAGTATAAGGGAAAGTTTGCTCCTTTCAGTAGAGAACATCAAGTTTGGATTATGAACTTCTCATATCCATGTATAATATTATTCTTCAGAATATTTACATTATTAGCAATTCACTATTTATTTACTCTGTGCTATTGAAGTCATGCCCAAAATCAAAGCACTGGAGTTATATGAAGTTGAGAAAGGAATATTTTGAAGTTCTGTATTTGTCTTAAACCATAGTAGTGATATTAAACTTGGACAGCTTTTGTTTACGTAAAGTGTCTAGCATCCTACTATCAAAGTTTAAGTTACTTTCAAAACCAGGGAAAACTCAGGGATGTGTTACAGGACCAGTAACTGTATTGCCCCTGGGAGTACGTCCAGGCTGCAGCATGAGGAGAGTCAGCAGCATAACACTTCCATGGGCCTTGCTTTCCTTTGGAAGACATCTACGTGTGATAGCTGGGAGGGAGCCTCTGTGTTGTACCAAAAATAGGGTTTGGAGATTAAACCAGAAGAGTAGACAAGGACTATGGGGTAAATTCTGCATTTGATAACCAATTCCACAAAGCCCTCTTTGTATAGTCTAGACTCTGTATTTGTATTTACTCTAATAAGTCCTATCCTTGGTCAATAGCTTTGTGACTAACCTCAGTTCACCAAATTCTACAGTTACCTGAACAGGACTAATTGCTTTGGTTCCTTTAGTAACTCTGCTCCTAGGTAATTCCTTGTCGTTTCCTTAGGATAAGGGGGACTTACTCAGGACAAGGAACTGTGAGAGTGACATTCTTTTTAGCTGTATTGCACAGTTGGCTAAGTTTTTATTCCCATTGACAATTCACTCTTTTCAGGTTTCTGGTCCTTATCACTTGAATGAGCGTTTTTAGCAACTAACTCAGACGGTAATTTATTTGACATCCATAAACACTCCTGTTTTCCCTGATGATCATGCAGAGTTTGTCCTTTCTAGTGTATCTGTCCCCACAGCTGGTTCATACATTTACAAATTAGCTCATGAGTTTATCTGCACTCCATTTTACATGTCTGCCTTGTACTCCCTTCTAGCACTTGTGGCTTTTCTTTTTAGCATCAGTAATGATGCTTCTAAGATGATGTTTACTTGGTCATTTGCATATAAATTTGAGAGGTTTGCATCCGAGCAAGTCATCTTCATACCCTTTGAAGCAAACAGAATTTAAAAGTGTTTAGGCACTTCCTGAGTTGCAGTACTTGATCAAAATCAAGTCCAACTCTCTATGATGAAATACCAGGGCTTATGCAAAGTAAAAGAATGTTTACCTCAGCCAATTCAGGTCATGCTTCCTTTCCAACTGGTTTTAAGCCAGAAACAACATCAACAATGTAACATACGAGTCATCAGAAAGACAAAGGAACTATTTTCTTCATCTGCCAGCACTCAGAACTAGTGACAAAATGAAAACCTTTTGGCTATGATGGATGTACCGCCTAAGCCAGCATAAACAAGCCCTAGAGTACAACAAGAATAATTAGCATCTCATGCGACTCCAGACCTTTTTAGTTCATCCCCATTTCCAGTAACCAGTAGAGCAGAGATGAGTCATGAAAGTGTTCATGGACACTCATGAAAGCTGACAACTTTCACGAATTTTCTCTTTTGTTCAATATACTCTCTGTATAATGGTGGATTTGCTACAGTAGTCTGGAGACATTTCATAGAATCATAGAGTGGTTAGGGCTGGAAAGGACCTTAAGATCTTCTGGTTCCAAACCCCATGCCATGGGCAGGGACTCCTCCCACTAAACCATGTCACCCAAGGTGCTCTCCAGTCTGGCCTTGAACACTGTCAGGAATGGAGCATTTACCACGTCCTTGGGCAAGCTGTTCCAGTGCCTCACCACCCTCACAGTAAAGAACTTCCTCCTTATACCTAACCTAAACTTCCCCTGTTTAAGTCTATACCCATTATCCCTTGTCCTATCTCTGCAGTCCCTGATGAAGAGTCTTTCTCCACCATGCTTGTAAGACCCCTTCAGATACTGGAAGGCTGCTATGAAGTCTCCACGCAGATTTCTCCAGGCTGAACAGCCTCAATTTTCTCAGCCTATCAGAGCTCAAAGGCCTTTATTTCAGAGGCCTTTATCAATTTTTGCAACACTGTTCTATGTACTGGGCTAATATTTTGCTAAAAAGGCAGTTGAACAGCATGGACTTCAAAGCCCCACTGGCACATTTTCTACAAAAAAACCAATAAGAAAACTCTTATTCAAGATTTGATTACAGGAAATAACATACAGAAAAACCGAGGTCCAAGTCCTTTCCCACTAAATCAACATAAATAGTATGAGATTTCAAAGCTAGCTTGCAAGACGGAAATCAGTATACAAATTTTTGACATTCAAGACATTACAAGTCACTAATGTTTTCTGAAAAATGCATTTTTTTACCTGTTTTGCCTCAGTATTTTAGGATTTTACAGGCATCTATAGCATAGGAAAGAATGATACTTTTTCAGACTCCTTAAATCAAATAGATTAAATAATACAAAAGATGTATTTCCTACGTCCAGACTACATTCAAATGCATCAACAATCATGAGAGTGAAACTTGAGTGGCTGTCATCAGAATTAAAGAAGAACGTTAAGCCTCAATTTATGTACATTTACAGGCTTATTTATTATGGCACAGGAAATCTGAGAAAACTGCTGAAATATCCTGGAGGCATTTATAGTCACTGAATGACTATAGTGTGCTTTTGAAAACCAGTCTAGGGCTGAACACTGAAATGATGATGTCAGTGGTGTGCTGCTAGCGGCTGCCAGAAGTACAACTTCTGAACAATAAAACAGTGCTTTCCTGGCTTTCAAATCACACTTTTCCTCATTTTACCCTTCTCTTATTACTACAGATTTTTAATAATATTGCAGTTACACATCTTTCTTTTAGCAAGAAATACCCTTATGCAGAGATGGGACACTTGCATCAATTTGTCTCTTCCATCCCAGCAACATATCTCTGTTGCACAGCGTGAGCTTAATTGTGCAAATTTTAAACTAGCAATTAATTTCCTACTGGTCTTGGGAATTCAACATGTGGCACAACCAGAAACCTTGGTGAGTTACACAGGTCTTGGAGCAGGTATTGCTCTTTACCCACCATAGTATCTTTTCACAATGACATATGCAATATTTTCAGTGTGGCAGAGAATGATTCACCTCACATGAGAATAGGCCAGATTATTTACTCCCAACAATTGCCTGTTTCTCCCCAGTGTCTACCAAGCAGCCAATACTGCCGTAAGTACCTATACTGTTGGAAAAAGAAAGTGTGATAAATGCTATGTGAAATGCTTCTCTTTCTCCATATAGAACACCTAATTTGATCAAGTTTGATATTCTCTTCTTTACTCACTCTCTACTACTGTCTGGCCAGTCATTAACTCATTCAATGTTAGGATTTCTGGACTGTCATCCACCACTCCTGCATTTCATAAAATCATTATGTATACTCTTTTTCTCTGGAAATTTTACCCATCTCCCACATATATAAACCTGTTTTCCAGTTTCTCCAAAGGATATTAATCAAGTAAGACACAAAACAGTTTCATTTTTAGCTTTAAATAAGGTTCTAAGTTTGAGTTCTTGTAGTAATGTTACTAATAATTCTACAGAATATATCTCACATTTTAAATAACAATTGCTTCAATATTTATTTCATGGAACATCTGCAGTTTTCTTTATAAATAAAAAAATATTTTAAGGACCTAAAATTATTTTAATGTACTCTTTTTTTATATTCATTAATGGATTTAGTCTCTATGTTTGCACTGTGCTTAAATAAATTCTCAAGCCTTGAACATTTTTGTCCTTTCTGATTTGTACATATATAAAACCAGTCCAGCTCTTGATCTGTGTTAGCTCCTCAACTTTTTCCATGTATTTCTACTATCATACTCTTTATTTTCTTCTTTACCCATTAATACAGCTAGCAAAGGCAAAAAACCCCTTGTTCTTTATCCCTGTTTCTGTGGTTTCTAGGAGATTGCTCCTGCATCTTACATATAACAATCACTTTTCAATCTCTTAATTTGCATCATTTATTTCTCTGGTGTGTCATTCACAGCATATCCAGGGTAACAATCAATCTTCCTAGAAAACCTTTGTTCAACAACTCGTCCAATGTACAGCCATACTGTCACTCCTCAATTGCTCTTCCCTCTTTTTCCTCTAGATGATATTGCAGATACTATTCTTAGCCAGTTTCAATAAGATCACTTACTTTATTTGAATTCTTGGTCTTAAATTTTTGTGATTTATTTGCAGACACTTCGTAGTGAAAGAAAACACAACAGACCATAAACTACATCTGTTTCTTGTATTTTTCAGCTTATGTAAGTATTGCCATCACATTCATCATCCTGCTATCTGATATCCAGTCTTTGAGCAACAAGTATGCTTACCTACATGTGCTTCCACATTTATAAAGAACTGCAACTCTTGAGTTTGTATTGGAGTTTTCTGTATACATTTTATCCATATATTAGCCACTAGGTGGCACATTGCATTTGGATTCAAAAAAGTTGCCAATTCATAGAGGTTTAGCATTTTTATACCGTCTAGTCATGCAGGGCGCATGAAACAAAGAGAGAAGGCTTTGAAAATCAGCCAAAAACCTGTCAGCCAGACTAGAGTTCATTTTTCAAACAGGGAAACGTTTTGATTTCTGCACTTAACTTGACAAAGCAGAAGCAATCTCACCTCTTATAGGCAATGTTTTCTAGACTGACTGTAAGTCTGAATGCTGCAGCATGTAATTTAGACCACATGAGAATTTATGAATATATACAGACTGAAAGTTCTTCATTTTTACACAAGTAGTAAGAAAGAAAGAACAGAAAAGGAGGTGCTAGAGAAATAGCAAGCTAGCAAATGGGAAACAAAGCAAACAGCAGAACTGCTTAAAGTGGTAAGTAACTGCATTGCTGAAGTTATTTGCTGTCTACATTTGCCAGGGCCCTGAGTGCACTAGTAAGTCTTCATGGCCATGACCAGCCTCACACCTCTGCAGAGGATCCCACTTGGGCTCAGGTCTGGGCATTCAGCAGTGTGGTGGGTGCACCCGACTTCAAGCTTTGTCACAGCAATGCATGTGCCAGCCTTTGCTGAGCCCCAACCTATCACTGTGGCCCTGCCCAGTCATCCCAGGGATGTACCCGACACTGGTTCCCTGCACCTGCAGGCTGATGTCCCCAGCTGTCCCTACCCCAGAGAGGTGCCCAGGCCTGGGGCTACCAATAGCTGCCCTCCGGTTTCCTTGGCTGCGGGTGGGATGGGCTCTGCCTGCCTATCCTATCTGCCCAGGGGCTCCCAAAGCCCCTGCACAAGGAGCTGCCAGACTGTAGTTTACAAGTTTTCAAAACCCTACCAGGAATGGCAAAATCACTGTTACTGGGATTTCTAGGGGATTAATGGCTTTTCACTAGATGAAACATTTCCAAAGAAATGCCTTATTTTTCTTCTGAGGAACAGTTTCTCATTAGAGAGACAAAAAATCTATAATTTTATATTTTAATGTAATTTACATATTTTTAGGATTCTGTAAGGAAATACAGAAGTTGCCTGCTAAAAACTTTGAAAAAAAAACTTCTGAAAAAGAAAATACACCCAAATCCATCCAAATCTTCCATCAAGTAAATCCTGCTTTCCAACTACTCAAAAGGTTCTTTGGAGACAAGCATTTGGTTTTGTATAAATCACACTCTAATCTTACCACAAGAACACCATTTCTATTAAACTGCAAAGATATTCATGGATGTATAGTCAAAGCTATAAGAGTTACTTTCATTTTCAAGCTGCCCTAATGTAGACATGCTGCACATTCTTCAAAGAATGTAATTAAACATCAACACTCTGTTCATATAATCCCCCATCACAAAATATTAAAAGTTCCCACAAAGTTTTGGAGCCACATATTTCTGTCAGTTTAGATTATGTCTGACCCATGTGCTATTTGCTTTATTAGCTGGAGGTATTTTAGTGCTTTGGTATTCAAGATTGCTTTTAGTGCTTTGGTATTCAAGATTGCTTCCTTGTGGTGTTTTAACTTTGGGAGTAGACTGCCATAGCCACAGCTGTCTTTATCAGGACCCGAGCACAAAACTATGCAGGGCAGTATTTTCTTCAGAATCTTATGAAAACCAGAATAAACTCACAGCTGTGAACTTTCCTGTATTAGGGCTCTAAATACTGCTTATTAATGTATACCACTGAATTCATGTTTAAGGGAGGGGGTGTAGAAATTTCAGACCTTCAAAACTGCAAAATGTATCTGTGGCCACAATTTGCCTCTTTAAAAGAAAAATCTGTTATTTCACTTTTAGTAATCTTTATTATATGATATTTTTGAATGAGGCTGATCATCTTTACCATTTCCTGTTGGTGGTTCTTCAGTAGGCAACTCCTTTCACCCACAGTTCTTTCTCTCCTAGTGCCCAGCCTCCTCAGAAGATGAGCCAGCTCCACCTCTCTCCCTCAAGTATCTAAGCATAGCTCCCACAAAGTTCAGACATTAAGGATGATCAGTTTTATATGGTGTCATTAACAATGACACTTCCATTAACGGGTGCAAAAAATAAACAAGCATCCAAAGCAGCCCCTTCAGCGTTCCTCATAAATATGCATGTGAATAGTATCAATGTCTGTATTACAGCTAGAAAAGCAGCAACACAGATAGATGAAAGAAAGATAAAATTGACCTGTCAGGAGTTACTGGTGGTGAATGAAAGGAAGTTCCATGATCCCACTATGCAATTTAATTCCACCTTTAATGCTACTTCACACACCTCCAAGCAACACTGTCCTCTGAACTAATGACTCATTTTACGGAGAAAATTTCTGCAAACCCAAACAAAAACTGTTGGAAGACATTTATGAGATTGGGAGGATTAAGAAAGGGAGAACTTTGAGGAGATTCTATTTTGTGTAGCAGAAGAAAGGCTTCATTTGGCTTTCTGTAAGTCTCCTATTTAGTGATGTAGAGGAAAAAATGATTTGTCACGTTGGCTTAGTTGTATTCACAGTCAGTCTTGTGAGATACAGAGGTGGTGGGGGGAGAGGAAATGCAAACCAGAAACCTTTCTTACTGGAGAAGTAACCTTAATCTCAGAGGTTAGTTTAAACTAACTTTTGGACAACTTGCCAAGAGTCCAACATTTGAATATTTATCCTGTTCTGAACAGGAAAATGTGCTGTGTTTCCTTCACAAGATCATGAGTTTAGTGCTAGAATCACTCAATGAAATTCTACTGTCAATGTAATTAAGGAGGTCAGATTATATAGCTGCACTGGTCCCTTTTGCTTTAAATTTATGAGAGTAGTCCTGTCTTGTTTAATTTCCCATTACTAGCTGCATTATGAAGCCTCTTTTTGAAAGGTTTATGAACTTCTTTCCAAATCCATTTCTCTTTCAGTCTACATCCCTTCTGCAAAGTTGTCATATCTAAAATTAAAAATGTTAGCTGGCATATGTGTCTCATAAAAACACATTTTGGAAAACAAAAGCCGAAAAGATTGATTGAACTGTGCAGCCAAAAGGAAGAAAAGAAAGACTTATGTTTTTAAATCAAATATTTTTCAAACTTTTTGTTATAGAACCCTGTTGTGAAGTGTACTGAGTCTTGAAAATTTTTACCATAACATTTCATTTCACGATTACAGGTGCACAGAAATGACTCAATTACTTTATGAGGATAAAGTCCAAATACTGAATAAAGACAGAAATTTGCAGTGGGTCAATTCTTTTATATTTTCTATCACTTTTATTGGTGATACTTTGTATTTTTTTATTTGTGATAGCTTTCTATTTTATGTAAGAGGACAAGCCACATGTAGTAGATAAAAAATAAATCAGTATTTTTCTATATGGACCTCAAAACCACGGCTATTATAAGCTATTGGAAAGCAATTAATCTGCCACCAAAAATGAGTGAGCAAAACAACTCCTCTCCTAGGCTTCCACCTAAGATGCAAATCTTAGGATGAAGAAGAAAACAAATGCAGATAGAAGCTAATGCAGTCTTCATAAAATAAACAACTAGATTTGCTAGAGAGCACTAGAGAGGAAGTCACTGCCAAAGATCTTTGGAGAGTGACTTTCTTCTGTAATGCTCTTTCTCTGTAATGTTCTCCACTAATGGAAAAACACGTGCTAATGCCTGAAAATCCCCCGAAGGGTGCAAAGCAGGAGGTCCAGATATCTGACAGTTTGGTGTTGACAAATGAGTGGAATTTAGACAAACTGGGTCTGTGGTTTTACCATATCCTTAACATTGTTCGAAGGATATTGTACAGTATTTGTACAGTGTTTCCTTGCAAAACACACTATTGCTTTATCAAGCTATAAAGTAAGCAAATCCCTGGGACTTCCTAGTCAGTGGTTTTAGGTGAACTACAAAAATCACTCAGTGTAATCCTTCAACCTATGTTATGAAGCAGCTCAGGTAAGATGACTGTAACATTTTATTATATGAAAGAAAAAATACCTCAGCTGCCTTTAAATCTTTCCCTTGTGTCTCCCTAACTGGGAGCTGAGAAGTACTAGATAAGGCATTTAATACATAACTGCCATCTAGGTCACAGGAGAAGCTACATAAAACCTGTATACTCCAAAATTCAGTAGCTGTGCATGCCAGGCAAATTCTGGCATGTTACATAGAGAAATGAAGGCTTCTCAGATGTCCAAGCAGTTAATGAAGAAATTCCCCTGATTTTGATAATAGAAGCTTAAGCTTCCAATGGAAAATCAGTGAACCTTTATTTCCAAATGCTAGATAGGACTGTTGCTAAATTTTATTATAGCATTTGTAAGGCAGGTAGAACAAACTAAAGTTAGAAAAGCATGACAACAGCTGTAACTATCTTTGCCATTCAGGAAAAAGTGAAATAGGATTTGTGAATTTATTGTAGTTAATAATTTCAAATGTACTAAAAGTTTCAGGTTCCAGCTTGTCAGTTTTCATTAGTAATTCATTATCAGTAGTCAGAGTATCACTGTGACAATCTGTTCAAAATATTCCTTTCATCTTTCTATGAATACAGAGTTTATTAGAAAAATAAGGACACACAGAGAAAGGATGGTTTTGGAAATGCAGATGCATATATTCAACATAGGGTCCTCTGAACAGGTTTTTGGTAAAGGTATCTATAACGTGAAGCATAGGATGAATTCTCTTATAGCATTAAACATACAGTTTTTAAGGGTTCATTATCACATGGGATTCATTCTAGTCTCCTACAAAATGGAATACATCCTTAGTTTCAGCCAGGCATTCAATTAAATGTATAAATCTTTCCACTGCTGTTTTATCAGTACCTACAGGACTGAATCAACATCATCAGACTCACTGTCTCTTTCCAATACATGAAGCTCTTCCGCAGCAGTTTGCCTTCAGGAGGCACCCCTCTTCCACTGAAAAGAGGCTGTGAAGAAAATATTGATAGAAAATGTCTTTCTTCCCCTAGAGAACCCAAAATAAAACTGATGTGCATCACAAGGATAGCCTTGGAACTCAGCATATGGATCACAAAAGTGGACCTTGAAGAAAGCTTGACTTTCAAAGCCATACAATAGCAAATAGTGAATTTATTAATTCAAGATTTAATTCATTAAGCTGAGCTACTACTTATTTCTCCACCTGGCTTCACACTAGCATTATTTATGTAGCTGTTGCCTCTCTTCACCGCTCATATAAATAAAAAAACCTCAATGTAGTTGACTTATTCCAGCAAGATTTTGTTTGGAGAGATATGTTATTATATTTTTTATGATTACTTATCTGGATTAATAAGAAGAGAAAATACAGTAAAATACAAACTGCCGATGACCCTTTTAATTATTTTCCTGTTTAGTAATTCATATTAGAATATACACAGAAGGAGTCACATATTTAAATCAAGAAGAGAGATGGAGAAAGCATTGTGAGTTGAGACTTGTATTTACGCTCAAGGGGCACTGCAGATGGTAGGTCCCTAAGGTACCATAGCCATCTTCAGAGAGCATTCAAAACAGGCTGAATATGAAAAAACAAATATACTGTGTATCAACTAGTTCAGCCAAAGGAAAACAAATGTACTTCAAGAGTACCGCACTAATCCTTTACTTTCAACCATAGATAGAGAGAGATGACTGGATCCAAGGCTTTCAGCTTTTCCTCAGACTTGTTCGTTGTGATGGTCCTATCATCACCAGCCTGCAGCCTCTCTGCCAGTCAGGACATATGCCAGCAGCAACAGATTAAACATGGGAATACTTCATACACACTCTGTATGTGTGTACACATACACATACATACACTTGAAGTGTTCCATCCAGTGTGAGCAGAGTGCCTAGCATGCCTCTCATGACATCCCTGCTCCAGCTGTACATTCAAAGCACAGCCTGCAAAGATTCTAAAAGCCATAAAATTCTAAGCACAAATACGGCAACTGCAACAGCAAACAAGGTCAAGGGAGAAGATCTTGTCTCTACATTACAGCTTGTCTTTTCTTACCTTTGTAGTCTACTGGCTTTGCATTCTTTAGAAGTTCCATGCACCTTGCTTCCTCCTTGTGAATCTCCAGTTGAAATCTGCATTCTGGATGGACGCCATTCACCTGTGTCAAATTAACAAACAGGCCAGGGTCTTGAAACATGAATTGAAACAGTTTATGAAGAATGCATCTACCAGAAATGAAAGCCCCAACTTTAACTGGCACTGGTTTTGCCCAGGTATGTGGTAAGCATTTTACTGATACAGTCACTACCCATTTTAGCTTCTCACACATCGACTTTTCAAAACAAAATGTTCAAATAATCTACTGGAGCATTCACTGGCTCCTTCCTGTAGCATTTCAAGTCCAATTATCACTTACAACAAAAATACTTAACTTTCTAGGGCATTCACTTGTATTTGTGTCCTTAGACTTTTTCCTACAGAAAAAAAAAACTGAATTAAACTGAAGCAAGAAAGTTTAATACAAATCACAGAATATGAAAAATTATCAAAATATATTCACGTTAGCACTGTAAATTATGTTTTTCTTCCCTTTTCCACTATGTATATTGTATCTCCAGAAGGCCCCAGAGCATGATTATTTGATTCAAGCAAGTGCTACACAAGAAGAAAATCCCAGTCCTTCAAAAATGAAAGCACGATTGCTTTTACTTGTTTATAGCCCTGTCCCCAGTTCTTTGGTTTTCAGAAAAGCTTATTTATGTCCACAGGAAGAGATGGGAATATAGTAGTATTGTGGAGAAAAATAACACACCGGGAAGCTGTACTGAAGTCAGTTGGAATCAGAGAGGCAAACACAGCCTAAAAGAGAAATATGAACAGCCTGCAAGAAACTACATAGGAGAAGCAACTGTAGTAGGTGACAAATGGGAAGTAAGAAACCTCAGTGGAGCTGACGGGACACTGAGGTTAGCAACGAAACAAAAAAATGTGAATATGCAGTACATCGGTCATCCTCACACTCGTAGTTACCAAGAAAAGGGTGGTCTCTTGCCATGATTCTCACTCTTTACCCGCCTTTTCTTTAGGAATCGCTGATTCATGAGACAACGTATTTCAAAATGGTAATAATTAACTAAAAATTAACCAGGACCCAAAGTTACTGCAAGACCTGCTTATTCTGCAGAATCCTTATGGGCACACCACTTGCGCAGCTTTCAGAAACACAGCATAATAGCCGTAAGCATAACAGGAGCTGTTATGAAAACTGTTATGAAAACCTGCCTCCGCATCTCTCAGCTCTTATCTACATCAGAACCTTACTTCCTTTCAATGCTTTCAATCGCATTCTTCTTTCACATAACATTTTTTTTTTCCAATTGCAAACATTTAGTAACAGAGAGTAGGTCTCTTACTCATCAGAAAGTATTATAATTACTGGGCCTTGGAAAGGTAGGATTCAGTAAACAGAAAAGTTAACTAAATGAGTGATAGATGAAAGCAGCTACAGCAATTAAGAAGCCTGCCAAACGACTTCTCTCTCTCATACTTCCAAAAGAAGTTCAAGTTTCCCAGTACCAGGGGTCTGATAGCAAAGGTTACTTTGAGAACGTGGACTTGCTGGTACCCTAAGGTAACACAACATTACTTCTCAAACCTGGGATTCATGCCAAAATGTAACATACTTTATGTTAATACATATACCTGTTTCATTCCAATGTACTTCATCAAGCTAAGCAGTTAGGCTTCAAGACTGTGTGGCACTGACCACATCCTGAGACACATCAAGAACCCCAAAATGGATTTTGAGGGCACCCACCACCTTTCAAGGATGGAGTTCATCCATCTTTCCCTATGCTTAACCAAAAGTAAGTAATCCTTTGTAACCAATGAATACAGAACTGTGTGTGCTGTGTTGCACTCTGTAAAGGTACACAGTGAGGAATCTGTGTTTAAGGCACCCAGAACAGCAGTTTGACTGGAAAACATTTCTTCTGACAAGCTGCTTACATTTCACCTTCAGCGTCATTTCCCGGCTTTTGGTAGAAATGATGCATCAATTTAAAGTTACAGGAATAAAAAATTGGGAAGATTTAGAGAACTGTTTTGTTTTTCATAAATTAGGTTTCCAGCAAAGTTATACTTTTACAAAAAAACTAAAGAAACACACAGAAATATAAAGATGTTAAAAGCAGACTCCCTAAATTTGATGACTTTAATATTCTGAATGCTCTGCACGCTGCTCTCCGGTTGCATGCACTACAGAGAAATCAATCACGCAGGGCTTTTCCCCATGCCATGTTGCCAGAGACACTCTAGCCCGTATCCCGGCAGCTCTCTGTCTAAACTCTGCAAACTAGTGCTAGACACCGGCTGCGGGGAAATTCCTGGGACCAAGTGGCTGGGCGAGGAAGAGCCCGGTACCGCTCCCGTTCCTCCCCGCCGGGTACGTGAATGTGGATGTGGATGTGGGTGGGATCGGGCCCGCGCTGCCCCGCCGGGGAGGAGCTGTCCCGGCCCCTGAGGATCGCCCGGGGTGCGCGGCGGTGCCCCCCGCCGCCTCCGTTCCGACCCGGCGCAGGCAGTGAGGTCGGGGCACCGGCTCCCGGGAGCGCCGGAGGGGAGGTGGTCTGGGGGTGCCGGCGGAGCGGCGGAGCCTTCTCCCCGCGAGCCAGACCCGGGCCGGGACACCCGGGGAAGAGAGCGGCGGCAGCCACCTGCCCCTCGAAGTAAGCGGGGGAGGCTCGAAGTCTCCACATCTGCTGCGGCTACCAATGAGACCCTGCTCCGGGTAACGGGAACTGCCCGGCCCGGACCCAGGGGGTCGGCGCTGGCACCTTCAGCGGCGGGAAGAGCCGAAAGGATCCCCCCCGTCCGGGGTCTGGAGGGGCGTGTGTTACTCTTCTCCCGTCGTCGCGGCCGGTGCTGAGACTGAGAGCTGCGTGACTTACCCGCCCCAGGCTCCAGCAGAGGGAGAGGAGAAACACTGGCAGGTTCTTCATACCAGCCAAGTGCCGGGGCTGGCGGGCTCCGCTGCCCCGCGCCGCTCCGCGGGCCCCTTCCGAAGGCAGCGAGCAGTAGCCAGGTCCCGCTGCGGCACCATAGGGCCCGGGGCCGCAGCCGGGGGACAGAGCCGAGATCCCCCGCCCCGGTAAGGCCGCAGCCCTGTTACTGGAGGTGCCGCCTGCACCTGCTCGGGCCACCGCCTGTAGTCCGCTCCGGCAGCCGTCAGCTCTCGGCCCGACTGAGTCCCTGCCCGCCGCCTCCTCTCTGCGCTCAGCTCCTCCTCTAGACACCGGCTCCCTTCCCTTCCGCTTCTCAGCTCCTCTCCTCGGCGTCCTTTTCTCCTCCTTCTTCTCTCTGAGCGGTTGTCCCCCCCCCGCCCCCCACATAAGAGATGCGAAGCAGTCCTCTAATTCGGGACGCCCCCCCCGCCCATCCCGGCTTTCACGCCACTGCGAGCTATTCCCGGGGTAAGAACGTCGTTTTCCCCCGTCTGGCTGCCACGAGGTGCCGGAGGAGCCCCCTCTCCTCATGTATACACATTCTGAGGAGCATGGGTGCCCGTCTCGACGGCTGACCGGCGCCAGCACTGCGATGTCTTTTGCCTGTGAAATTATTAAGATGATCGAGAACAGTTGCCCCAAGCCAGACAAACACGAAAACCCACACACAGCCGTGGGGTAACTGAAGTGATTCCTGACAGGGTCAGTCTAATCACTGGGTACATTTCTTCCCCTCAAGCTGTTCTTTTTTTCCACAGTCTCAATTTAGGACCAACAGTTTAAGTCAACTTGGTTTTGCCTCACAAGGCATATAAAATATATCATTAAAATTTATATTAAACCACGCCTTTTGTTATAAAATAAAGCAGGGTGCTGGCTTTAAGGTGGTAATGAGAGTAAATTAGAATTGTCTTTCCACTGTCTTATATGTGCTGTCATTTAAGTACCACATGTTAAAATGGACTGAGTGGGCATTATTAGACTGTCCTAAATAGCCTTATACCACACCAAATAACCAGCTATAAGCAAACCAATGACATTTCTAGGAAAAAAAAAGACAATTTTCATATTTTTAGTGCATTTGCAGAAATTCTTTTCATAGATTGAGAAAAAAAGACCTGTTCATAACCTATGTGCTATCATTGAAAAGAAAAACTACAACCCGTAGTGAGCAGTGTTACAGCTGGCATTCTGAGACCAGAGGGGAGCATTTAATCTAGGAAGGAAAAGTTCTTGCAGGATGGAATGTGATCAACCAATGAAAATATTTTCAGAAAATAATAGCCCTTAAGATTGACTTTGGTTGGTGTGTGACAGGTAGGCTGACATGCCAGAGTGCATCTGCTCCTGAAACAGTCGAGTTGGAGAAGAACCTGGCTGTGCCACTCGCTCTGAGATTCCTGGGCAGATTCTCAGCTCAAACTGCTTGGAAATGAAGAACTGCGCAGTGCAACCACCCTGATTCCTGAGACCAGTGTCTGAGGTTCCTCTTCGGACTCCTGGTTTTTGACACATTCAGTCTGGGGGTGCTCCTCACAATTTCTTAAGAGCTACAGATCTTTCCAAACTAACAGTCTCAAAGCCATTTCCGTAATCTTATCTTTCGTGGGAATCTGATGCCTTATCATTGTAAGGCTTTGGAAAACCCTTTCTGTCTTCTCTCTCTTTAGAAGTTATTTCTTGCACTTTGTGATGACTTGTGTCCTGTTCAGAGAGCAGCCATTCTCATGAGTGAAACTTATACATGCCAAGGCTCTTCAGGTAACTCAGCACTAAACACAACAGCAGACTGTCCACCAGCTGGTCTGCTCCAGCAGCTGAGGACACAAGAGTTGCCAGACACCAAAACCCAATGTTTGAATCTTGGAGCAAATGATTCATTAGGCTGTTGAAGCCGAGTAGCCTGGGAAACCAATTAACAAATTAGTGTTAACATTCTGTGTAGAAACAGTCTTGGGAACTGTCATCATTGTTCCTTCTGTGGAATGACAGTAACTGGTATCTCGGGTAGCAGGCAGTCCGTATAGCCCAGAACTGACAAAGGAGTTTTGAAACTTGCGTGGTCTATCAGAAGATTGTCCCGAGTCAGATTTTTGTGATGTTTTGTTTTCAATGAATCAGCTTTTTTAGGCAAAAGGAAAAGCCATCAGGTATTTCTCAACTATTTTTTCTGTCACTATTCCCAATAGTGCTTTCACATGGAAGAGGCACCAGAAGAAAGAGGTACATCTATAGTAAAATTTTTTTGTTAGATTTTTTTCCTGGAAAGAATTAAAGTTATTGGTAGATGAAGCCCAGAAAACATGGTTCAAGTTCTTTTAACTTAAACATAGCACAGTAAAGAGGACTTTTATAGCAGAAGAAGAGGGGAAAACCAAACAGGAATGGAGCTAAAACAACTGTTGATACATACAGGTGTATAAGAATGAGACTAATACTCTTCTGCAACAAGAAGGGATAGCATTGTGAAGGAATCAAGGAGTTACATACATTTACACAGGGTAGATTTGATGCCATTTCCAAGAATGAGCTGTCAGATCCGAAGGAAAGAACAGAGAGATTTTGTGGAGATACCCATGAGGCACAGAACGACTGCATGGACATGGAGGAAAAGGATGAAATCCAATCACAGAGAGAAATTCATATCCTTTCACAGGATACAGGTAGCAGATAAGTAAATGCATTTTGATTGAAATAGACATTATTTTTGATCAGCAGAGAGAGTAGAGTCTGGCTGTTACAGAGAGAGCAGTAAAAATGGAAATAGGAAGTTCAGAGCTAGGTAATGGACATAGTGGCAAGCAGCGCCAAGGTACTGCAAGCTCTCTGCTCCCACAGCACACGCAGGAGCCAAAAGGTTTGCTCCAATTTCTACTGGTGGAAAGGTGCCTACCTTTTTCCTGCCAGTAGAGTTATAAGGAACAAGTACCTTCTGCCTGACCATCTGTCTTTTAAGAGTCCTCTAATGCACATTGTTGGCAAAAAGTAGCTGATGTGATTTTGGTCAAGCTTTCCATGCTGAAATAATGACATCAATCTCCTTTCAGCTGAATCCTTATTTAAATTGTTTGTGGAGTTCAAGATGTTTTGACAATTTGTGTTCTATCCACAAATCATCATGTCATGTGTGTAAAGACTAAAAAAACATTACTTTCTTTGTTTAAAAGAAGATTTTCTTTGTTCAGTCACCAAACAGTTGTTTACACAGTGCATAGTATGCAGTTGCCAGAAATACCTAAACTGTATGAAAAACTTAAAAGGATTTCCCTCAAAGTATGTGTACAAGCCATCTTGGACAACATGCCTCTTTAAAGGGTGGCTATCTCCTGGGCTGCTCAAGCTATTTTGCATGTTTGGAATCCTGCTTTTGAGACCTCAGAGACATTTTTGCTTTCTCTATATGTGAAAAGTTGTACTCGCACTGCAAAATGGATGGTTTTCCTGAGTCTTCACACCTAGTGAAGACACAAAGTCTTAATTAGATATTTTTAAATATCCCAAAGGCACTCTCTACTCTCATCTTGCATTTTGTTAGGCTTTTTGATTTTTTTCTGCACAATATAAAAGGTTCCATGTCTGTGTGGGGCAAACAATATGTGCCCCGCTCATGACAGTGGGAATTCAGACCTTGAATAAGCTCCAGTGGATGTAGGCCTATATCACTGTCCTAAGGGTAGCACAGTATTGCTGCTGTCCAACAGTTGACCCTCCTGCACCAAATATAGTAGCTGCAGTAAGAAGAGAAAGTAAAATGCAGATTCCCTGAATAAACAAAAGAAACTCATCAATGTATTTTATCTGCAACTCCAGCAGGTGTTCAGGAAGTTCTATTTATTTCAAACTTTGGCTGTCATTATGGATTGTCTTATATCTACATAACCTCTTGAACCCAATGCTTGTTTTATAGGCAAAAAAAACCCAATACCATGCAGAAGGAGAGTTTTCTAAGGAAAGTTTCTCCTTAAGTGTCACCTCAGCTTTTTCAATCTCTTCCATTTCAGCTTCCTCTACAGTGCCCTCCTATCTCTAGACATGAAGAGTAGCTTCACGCTTTAGCTGAGAACATAGCTTCCAGTGATGATACTCAAACTACTCCACAAACTTTTCATTGCAGGGGTCTGTGAAATGACAGTTTATCAACAGCAGCATACCAAATGCATCCAAACAGCACATACACCTAACCAACGATACAGTGATACGAAAGACTCTTCAGAGTGGTCCTTCTGTAATGTGCAAGTAGCCTGGCTGCTTAAAAATATGTTTCTTCAGATTAGAAATACAAAGAAATATAATGAAAACAAAGATACTTTTCTCTTTGTTATGTTAAACTGAGGACTTTTAGATGGCTTGTTTAAGGATATGTCTGTAACTGCAGAGTCTTCAGTCAGGATGTGCACAGGGACACTGTTCACCAAAGACACAGAGTGTAGTCTCCAATAGTTGTTGTAAAGGACACAATTTTGTCCTCTCTTTCTCAAATTTGTAAGACTGCTCTGTCCTTTGTGATTTCAAAAAAGCAAGAGATGCCCCTTCTTGGCCAGGGTATTCTGATTTCCTTAATTCCATTATAGTCAGGTCCTTTCATTAATACTTATTTAAGACATTAACTGAATAGGCATTCTATTCATTCATACGTATAAGTGAAGTAGAATCTGATCTTTTAAATTTATAAATTAGATATAAAATAAATCATTTGGGTATCTGGCATAATGGAAAATACTTGACTAATGTAATTTTAGCTCTGATTTGCTACAAAGCTCCAGGTTTGATTTGTAATTCTTGATTCTTTTATTGTCAGTGAAGGAACCAAATCTTTTATTGTGAAAATGTGCAGCGTTTTTATTCTGATACAATGATAAGAAATTTTTCACCACTGGTTTTAGTGGTTTTCATAATGTTATTTATGATGATGCGGGGTGGGGTCGTACAATTTAAAAGATAGACTTTACCACAAAACTCAAGAGGAAAAACTCAAAACCTGCAGAAAAAATGAACTGATAGAGTGACAGGAAATACTATAAAAAAGTAGAGAAGAACAAATGCAGAATGAAAGACAAATGAAACCCAAAATACAGGTAGTATTTATGAAGAGGAGTCTATACCAGCTTAATCCAATACTTCACTAAGAAAAAGTAAGAAAATATCTTTTTGCAGACATTAGATTTATTCTAGCTAGCTGTCAGTAAAGCATTTGATACAGTGCCATAGAAATTGCTAGTTAAAATTGAAATGATGGAGCCTAATGAAAAATCTGTTTAAGAAGCATGCAGTTGAATGAACCCTGGCAAATAACGCTGATGTGTAAATACAAGGATAAAAAGAAAGAGCAGTGGAGTTCCTGAGAAATCAGGTTGGGGTCCTATTTTCTTATTTTTAGTAATTATTTTCATTATTGACAAAACAAAATTTGCTAAGGAGTCGAGGTGTTGCCAACAGTAATCAATATCTGGATATCCCACGGAACTGGATCAACTGAAAATGAAGTCCTAGAAAAAAGTTGAAAATTTAATAGAGCAAAGTGGAAAGTCATGTGCTAAAAAGCAACAAGCGTTTCCAGCATAAGCTAAAGGCAAATAGCTGGATGGGTACAAGTCAGTGTGTGGCAAATATGAGTATTTATGTGACAGGTGTGAAAAATAAATGTGATCTTAGGACGTGTGAGAGAGATACTTGCTGTACAGTTACAAGAGTAATGAGGCTAGGTAACACGCAAAGGACTCATCAGATCTTATCTGGAGTGTTGCCTATAAATTTATCTCTCTGCAGTCAAGAAAGATGAATTCAGCAGGTCCAGAGAAAATAAATTAAGACCTAAAGGTTTTAAAGAATGCTTGGTTGAATAGCCTGCTAAAATGTAAACTGAGATGAAACACGTCATCAGGAAAGAACTATGTAGACAAAAAGAATTTGGCAGAAAACCAGGTGGATTAAGCTAGGTGAAAGTAAATGAGTAGACTGATATCAGGAAGATGTTCTTGACAAATATTTCAACAGTAAAGACAAAGAAAAAAAATTGCTTTTTAAGATAGAACTTGATCATCCAGTGAAAAGGATTTTGTGCTGTGCCTCTGTGCAAACGCTACACTAGACTTTTCTAGAGGTCTTTTCCAAGCCCTTATCCTACTTTGGGGTAAATAGTGGCTTTCCAAACTTTTCCATCAAAATCATCAATCTACAGCAAACTGGTTGCTTGATATTTTGTCTTTTTATGCACAAAAATTAGTTTTCTATACAAAGTGCACATCTTTGTAAAAAAATTTCTATTTTCCTTCAAAATATGACTATTTTTGGATGACAGATAACTTCCAGATAAAATTTTTCATTTGGGGCTTTTAAAAACAACCATAAATTTTGCGGAAGGAGGAAAAAAAAGGTCTCTACCAGGCTCTACTTTCTGGAGATTTTTTTGTTCAGTCCAACCTTTTCTTTGTGCAAAGTAGATTTTAGTCCAAGTTACAAAACTGGACCTGGATCTTAATTTTTTTTTATTAATCTAGGAGTATTTGTATTAGGAACCCTGTACTGGGCTCTTTTCCAGAAACAAAGATCATAGAATCATAGGTTAGGGTTGGAAAAGACCTTAAGATCATCTACTTCCAATGCCCCTGTTATGGGCAGGGACACCTCCCACTAAACCATGTCACCCAAGGCTCTGTCCAACCTGTCCCTGAACA